>JAHTLZ010003399.1:5133074-5145482 GCA_023846285.1 Phrynocephalus versicolor
TCATCATCATCATCATCATCATCATCATCATCATCATCATCATCATCATCATCATCATCATCAATCATCTTGTCAATTTTGATTTATGGTGATCCTTTTCACGGCTTTCTATGTAAATGTAAATGAGTTACCATTCCCTTCTTCTGTGTGGCCCAAGGGCCACACAGGCTGAATTTACTCACAAGAGGCACAGAGTGGAATTGAGCTCCCTGTACTTGGCTCTGATCTTTCCTTGAAAATCATCCCCTGAGAATGCAACTGAAGGTGATGGTCTCTAGTCTTTGTACTCTCAATTGTGGAGTCCCTCGTCCCCTTATTGCTACTTAATGGACACCCAAATAGTCTATGTGGTATGGTCTACTTCTTTACATTTTAGGTGGATTACTCAGCTGCATCCATGTTGGTATGTGCATTGGTAATCTCACTAGGTTACCATAATGCTCTCTGTGGGGGGATGCCTATGATATAAAAACTTCAACATAGATACAGCAGCCAGCCTACTGAATGGAGTTAACAAGTACCAATATATTTTCCCAGTTTTGACTATCTAACACTGGTTAACAGCCCATTTCCATGTCAGCTTAAAGGTGGTGGTCTGAAGCCATAAAGCCCAAAACAGCTTGGCATTTCCGTGCTTGTCAGAATGCCTGCTTCCAACACGGTCTGCCCATCTTACCTACATATCTAGGCAGGATAACTCAGGGCACTAATCTCAGGAGAGGCCCAGAGGAAGAAAACAAGGAATTGGGCCTTTTCAATGGTTTGTGAAGATTCTCAGTCATCCAGGTGAGTTTATCTGGAAGTTGGGTCATGGCTACTGGACTTTTTTTTTTTTTTTTTTTTGAGAGAGAGAGAGATAGAAACGTTTCGCTGTTCATCCAACCAGCTTCATCGGTCTGAATACAGCTAGTGCAAATCCTCCATCTTATAGGCAGCTTTGACCTCTTGTCACCCTGGCCTGAATTAGGCTCATAAGATGAACAATGGCCTAAATAGGCTCGTTAGGGAGACAATAGTATCCTTAGCCTTAAGGTGAACAATGGCCTAAGGTGCTGAAACCTATCAAGAATGGGTCGTTAGCTATGGCCTTGGTGGTGAAGGCTTTTTGATTTGTCTCGGTACTTTGGAAAGCACAGCCTGAGAAGTAGCAGATAGACTATGCTGGAGCCCACCATCTCTGTTGAGGGAGGGGTTTTCAATGCTCACATGAATGGCCTCCCTTACTCCTCTTTCAAACCACCTCTCTTCTTTGTCTAATATGTGTACATCCTCATCTTTGAAAGAGTGCCCTTTGTCTTTCAAATGGAGGTGTACTGCTGATTCTGGTCCTGAGCTGTTGCCCCTCCTATGTTGGGCCATCCTTCTGTTTAATGGCTGTTTAGTTTCTCCAATGTAGAGGTCTGAACACTCCTCACTGCATTGGACCCCATATACTGTATTGCTCCTTTTATGGTTTGGTATCGGATCCTTTGGGTGGACAAGTCTCTGCCTTAGTGTGTTTGTGGGTTTGAAATAAACAGGGATGTGGTGTTTGCCAAAAATCCTTTTAAGCTTCTCCGACACTCCAGCCATGTAAGGAATGACCAGGTTCTTCCATTGGGTCTGGGTCTCAGACTGATCCCTTGTTCTTCTGGGATGGCCCACTGCTTTGTTGAAGGCCCACTTTGGATATCCACAGGCCTTAAGTGCTGTCTTCAGGTGCCTGTCTTCCTTCTTCGTGGCTTCTGTGGAGGTGGGGATGCTCTCTGCTCTGTGGCTTAGGGTCCTGATGACTCCTAGTTTGTGCTGTAATGGATGGTGGGAGTCAAACAGTAAGTATTGATCTGTGTGGGTGGGTTTCCTGTAAACTTCTTCTCCCAGGCCACGGTCAGATCTGATGATGACTGCACAATCCAGGAAAGCCAGCCTGTTGTCTTGGGTGTCTTCCCTAGTGAACCTAATATTAGGGTCCACCACATCGATGTGGTCTGTAAAGGCCTGTACTTCCTGAGTCTTGATTTTCACTCAGGTATCATCTACATACCTGAACCAGTGGGATGGTGTTGTCCCTGGGAAGGTGTTGAGTGCCTTCTTCTCCACTTCTTCCATGTATAGGTTTGCAACAATTGGTGACACTGGGGAACCCATGGCACAGCACTGCTTCTGTCTGTAGAAGTCCCCTCTGTACATGAAATATGTGGTGTTCAGACACAGGTCCAGGAGCAGGCATATCTGGTCTGGGTTGAGGCGGCTTCTGGAGGTGAGGGTGCTGTCTTCTCTTAGTCTTCCCTTTACCATTTTTAGGGCATCACTGGTGGGGACTTTTCAATGGTTGCATCTCAGTTATGAAATAAATGACAATTAGCATTCCACCTGATCCCTTCACTGACAATTTTGAAGAAATCATTCAGATCCCTATTGTTCCCACAGACCTTTTAAAATGGTTTGTCTGGGGAAACCTCTGAATCTATTAGCCTTTACAGTCATCCCCCGCCATTTTGCTGTTCATATACTGCAGTCCCGGAATATTGTGGAACCGCAGTATATGAAGGCAAAGACCCCTGGGGCAAGCTTTGTGATATGATTATTGTTATTTTCATGTTGTAAACCACCCATAGTGGCTTTTGGCCTGATGGATGGTAAAAAAATTCAATCAAACAAACAAATTTATCTAGTCATTATTTCTGGCCTTGTCTTCTTCAGAGTATATATGGGAAAAGGAGAGAATGCCGGAAGATAGGTATCTACTGTGTGGTCTTTCTGGCATACAATTTGGTATAACGTAACAATGCACTGTGAAATCCTCATGACATTTTCAGCTGTCTGCATTATACCATAACATTTTTGGAGCATCTTGACCAACTTACCACTTAGAACATACCTGATCTCATCTAATTTCAGGAGATATCTGAATTTCTGAATTTAGTTCCAAAGGTCTCCTGAAAATCCCTTTCCCCCATCATTCATGCTGCTTTTACATTAAGAGAAAGGTATGAAAACCAAAACTACAAAAGCATAACCAGTGCCTGTATAGATTCAAGAATGAATGAGCTTGTCATGTAGACTACGGTGAGCAAGCACATCACATTTAATGTGGAAGTCAGTGATACCAAACAAATGTAAATGTTGAATGCCATTTATGTGCATCATGTTCTAGCTCAGGCAATATTGTGCTGCTAATGTTGTTACTATGTGTCATAAAGTCATCTCTGAACAATGGAGACTATGAATGAGTGACCTCAAAAGGACATTTTGTGCTACTGCTCTTATGTTGTGAAGTACTTGGGTTGCTTGATTTTGATTTTTTTTAATTACATTCTCTTTCTAAATATATTAGCAATTATCCCAGAAATGGGGTTAAACTTCAGTTATTTGCTGAACTATTTGTTGTGATGAAGATGAAGTGATCCAAGACTTAAAGTAAGGAATCGGGATAGCACTGGGCCCATTAGAGATAGTTAGGGTTTTGAAAACCCATTTATCATAATAATGGAACTTCTGTTTTCCTTTAAAATCAGAACTAATTCTGTAATAAATCACCCTGGAGATACACAAACTATGAATGTGACTTCAACAAAAAAATGAAAAGGGGTAAAAATTTATGGAAGGAGAAATATGGAAAACAAATTTGCTAGAACTTTGCCTGAAAAAAATGAATAGACATGGAAAAGTAATAGCATTGTTGAACTGTAAATTTGAAAGATCTCATGTGTGAGCAGGAATCCACATCTAACCTATACCTAATGGATGGCCATTCAGTCTCTGTTTAAAATCATACAGTGGGAAGTTCACCACCCTCCAAAGTAGTCACAAATAGCTTTTGTGTAATTTATATCCATTACTCTGAATCCTACCCACACACCATCAGAAAACAACTTTGCTTATTCTTCCATGTGGCAGTACTTGAGATACTCAAAGAAAGGTAGCGAATGTAACACCAATAATCAAAAAAGGATCCAAGGGTGATCCAGGAAATTACTGAGTGGTCAGTTTGACATGTGTCCCAGGTAAAGTGTTGGAAACCATCCAAAAAGATAAAATTAATAGGCACATAAAAGAGAAGGCGCTGCTGAAAGAAAGCCAACATGGCTTCTGCAAGGGCAAATCATGCCTCACTAACCTGTTGGAATTATTTGAGAGTGTCAACAAGCATGTGGGTAAGGGACATCCAATTGACAATATTTATCTGGACTTTCAGAAGGCTTTTGACAAGATCCCACACCAAAGGCTCTTGAATAAACTTGCCAGTCATGGAATAAAGGGACAGGTCTTGTCCTGGATCTAAAGCACTAAATCACTTCTCCAAGTGGAGGAAGGTAAAGAGTGGGGTCCCCCAAGGTTCTCTATGGGGACCCCTGCTTTTCAACCTCTCCACAAATGATCTAAAAGTAGGAGTAAATAGCAAGGTAGCCAAACTTGCTGACAACACTAAATGTTACAGGGTAGTAAAAACTGAGAGAGATTGTGAAGAGCTCCAGAGGGATCTCTTGACACTGGGGGAGTGGGCAAACCAGTGGCAAATGAGCTTCAACATTAGAAAGTGCAGAGTGGTGCACGTTGGCGCAAAACACCCCAATGACATTTATAAACTGATGGGGTCTGAAATCTCTGCAACAAACTAGGAAAGGGTCCTTGGTGTCCTGATTGACAGCTCAATGAAGGTATCAACTCAGTGTGCCGCAGGAGTGAAAAAAAGCAAACTCAATGCTAGTGATCATTAGGAAGGGTATAGAAAATAAGTTAGCTTTTCGAAGAAAGCTGGCATAATTTGACATTAAATGAAGATTGTTGTAACTCTATAAATGAATTTAAATCACACTGAAAATTGCAGATAGATAGATAGATAGATAGATAGATAGATCTGCCCTACATAATGTAATGGAAATGCATCATTTAACTTTAATTCTCTTGCCCGTTTTTCCATGGAATTGTTTCTTGAACTTTGTTCATTTTTCAAAAGCTAATACTCTAGATCAGTGTAATTTCTTCAGCAATATTCTTTATTGAGACAGCACTTTTTGGAAAAAAAGCATGCTTCACATAATGAAATTACAGGAACGTATACATTTAGAAAAATGCTAACATGATTAATTGCTGTCTATTCATTTGCATGCCACTTTTCTACATAAATGTGTTCAAAGTAGAACATTAGGAAGAACTTCCTGACAGTTAGAGCTGTTCAGCAGTGGAATATGCTGCCACAGAATGTGGTGGACTCCATCCTTTGGAAGTTTTTAAGCAGAGGCTGGATGGCCATATGTTGGGAGTACTTTGACTGGGGTTCCTGCATGGCAGGACATTGGACTGGATGGCTCTTGAGGTCTCTTCCAACTCTATGATTCTATGATTATAACTAGCTCTTAACATCAAATTATAGAAATAAATATTTATCAGAACAATAGAATAGTTTTGCCTTTAATATACAGGCTATGGAGCATTATGTGAATAGCAGAAACTAACAGTAAATCTAACAGTCCCAGCTAGAGATGGGCATTTCGTTTTGGAAGAGGGCTGGTTTTGAACTGAAACACACCAACACAGTTCTTGCTCAGAACCCAGTCCCACCCTCCGGAACAAAATCAACCACTGTCTTAGCTTGTTGTAGCTTGCACTGAGCAAAATCCCAATCAGGAAGCAGCCTCCAATGCATTATCCTTCCCTCTCCCTGGCACTGGCCAGTCAGACAGGGAGGCAGGATGGTGTATGTCCTTGCACAGCTCCTGATTGGCCAGCACCAGGGAGAGGTAAAGATGATGCATTGGAGGCTGCTTCCTGATTGAATTTTTGCCTAGCGCGAACTACAAGGTTAGACAATGGTTGATTTTGTTCCAGAGGGTGGGACTGGGTTCCGAGCGCCAGTTGTGCTCACGTGTTTCAGAACAAAGCAAAAAACCCATCTCTAGTCCCAGCTAAAGTAGAGCCACTTAACTATTGACTAGGGCAGGGGTGGCGAACCTTTGGCACCCCAGATGTTTTGGACTACAACTCCCAGAATTCCAAGCCTGTATTGACATTGACATAGGGTTGTGGGAGTTGTGGTCCAAAACATCTGGAGTGCCAAAGATTTCCCACCACTGGACTTGGGAAACAAAATAAATTTCAATAAATTACTTATTCATGATAGTTTTTGCTGTTTTGACACAGAGGCACCTCTGTGAGTGAAACAAACAATGGCCCTTCCCAACTACAAGATATTTTTTTTTCTAAATTACCTTGAGATAGCCTATGCTACCTAGTGTCCTTGTGAAGGAAAAGTATACAGATAATGTACACACTAGTGACAGAAGAACTAGCCAAGTATATAAAAAGATGCAAAAAACCCATCTGACACATCAATTTCTTGAATATTCATCAAACAAAACAGGAACAACTGGTGGCACAAGTCACACAATCTACATGAAATAAGGTCTAACTCATAATGAAGCCACTTCTTGTGCTTTGTTCAGTTTCCTATCAGAAAAGCCTTTTGCGGGGTTGAACTAAGCCAAAACACATTCTTATGAAGAATTGGCTATCATTTCTATTTGTACTATATATTACCAGTACCACAATGAGGTCCATTATCCTTTCAGACACCATTCAGAACTTATGTTTCAAGCAGAGGTAAATAAGAATTTCTTTAGCTTCCATTTTCTGTTAATTTAAATTCAGTGAGTGAAAAACAGGAACAGCCTCACTTAACTAATTTTAATGTATAAGGAAAATAGCTGCACTATTTTAACAATCAAATAAATGAGTCAGATGCACAGAGATATTGTGAGTTATTGTTTATAACTCAAGTTCAAGATGTTCCATTGTCAGGGAAACTTAGTAAATTGGCACAGTGACTTTCTGAATAAATCATGGTTATAGAATTCTACAGATACAGCAAAGTCTACCTAAAATAAGTGATGACTAAAAAGACAAATGTGTAAATCACAAACATAAATCTTTCTACAATCCATTTTTATAGATATTGTGTGCTGACTAACTCTGCATATCAGAATTATCTTGCAATTGCCAAATATTCTTTTTAAAGAAGGGACTTGGCTCTAAAGGAATAAACTCTATTACCTTATGGATATAAAATAAGCAGAACTACTTTGTACAATTGTTGCACTATTTTAGCATTTTCAACAATTGGTGTATGCTTTGATGATATGAAGTTCAATTTAACTGTAAAGAGTTAGCAATGCCTGTTGAATATAAGTTTTGTTAATTCTAAGATGGGCTAACCTGATCCACAATCAAGGACTAATGTTTCAGTGGGGGACGGGGTCTGGCTGTCTCTAGCTTCATAATATGAAGTGTGATTCATCTTTTGGTACAAAAACATATCAGCATATGTTTGAAATATTTATTTTGAGAAAAAAATCTGTTCAGAAATATATATATTTTAAAGTGCTCTAAATGCATATTTTAAAGGTTATCAAAATGTTAAATGCCCATTTTCTTATTCTAAAATACGCTTTATTACAGTGGCACTCTTGTTGTGCAGAAGAGCAAATCAGCTTTCCATAAAGCAGTCGTAAAAATGGGGAAAGCCCAAACAAATTGTTGTAACCTTTTATCTGGGTTTCAGAGCAGCTCTACATTTGGTACAGTTGTAGCAGACAGTCTTTTCTTGCTCTGAGACAGATTTGGAGCTGTTTGGACAAAAGCTTTTCAAGTTACGTTTTTTAAAAAAAAGGCAAACACGTTCCTCCCATTCAGAAACAGGTGACTCCAAGCTACTGTGTTATGGTAGTGGGGTGATGTGCTCTCTCCTACCTGCAGGGCAGTGATCCTTGGAGGAAGGGAGCCAGATTTCCTTTCCAGGAGCAGCTGCTGTCTCCCTTCACTGCACTGGCCTATCACTTGCATATTGGCTGCGTGGTGGAGGCAGCAGCTGTCTCCTGGAAGGGAAGCCTTCTGAGGTTGGTGGCTGTGGCAGAAGCAGATAGGGAGATGTAGTGGGGGTGGGGAGGGGATGGCAATGGGAGGGGTTTGGCATCAGGCTGGGCAGATGAAACTCAGTGTTGGGGCTTGTGACTGGGGCAGAGGACACACACTCAGACTTGGGAGTTGAACCGGAAGATTTTCCAGCATCACAGCTATGCAGCTATCTGGCACTTCTTGTATATTTGTACCTCTAAATTTTGCCACCTAAATAAAGGACTGCTATTATTCTTTGTTGAATCTAATGTTTATTTTGAACCAATTTATTAAAGCCTTCTTGAATTTTTCTCTGTTTTCTATATTATCTATCCCTCTATATTGGTGTCTTGTTCAAGTTTAATGAAATGTATACATTTGAACCTATCCGTATTTCCTACCTAATTGTTTATTTAATTTTTTTTAACACAGGCCCAAAGACAGTGGTACTTCAGTAGTCACTTATTTCCAGGTGACTTGGTAAATTCTCTCAAATCCTAGCAGGGACCTGTTAAGGGCCAAAAAGAAGTAGTTGCAAATTATGTTGTTTGCTTTTCGTAGGCTTAACCAGTGAACAGTATGTAGGTCAAAAATGTATTTGATGCATCTAGTTGTCAGTGTCCAAAAATAATTTCTTGCATAAGCTTTTACTTCAGGCTGGGTTTACTATAAATAAAAACAATGTAATCAAATAAATTATAGGTATTGTTCCCAGTAAAAAATGAGTCTGGTTATTTCTGATATATCCTTAGCACAGTGTTGTATTCAGAATATATAAGAGACCAATCTCTAATGCTTGCCATGAATGAGAATTCAGTTACACATCGTAATATAAGTTTTTTAAAATCTAATCAGTGGACATCCAGCAATAATTACTGAACAATAATTAATTACACACTTGAGACCTGGTGCAAGAGAAAGTGTTGATGAATCTAAAATGTAGCTAACTTTATATTATAGCTCACCCTAAGCACATATTTTACTTATTATGGGTTGTAGAATTAATGTTTTAGTGTTACATCTTTTTTAAAAAAATCATTAATTACGACTAAAGATAAAATGCTGGAAGTGATTCGTGTACATTTCAGTTGAAGTATATTGTGACATAAAATTTATGTATGCAAATAATATACAGCTGAAGCAACATGAGCAGCAGAATCATGATGTCTGTTAACCTAAATGGTTAGTCTTAGAAATGGCTGAGCTGGGAGGATGCTTTGAGAACTGATGGGTGCGAAGCCAAGCTAACAATAGTTAGGAGAGTAGGCAAGGGGAAAGAATGCAAAGACATTTCATTTTAGAAGTTGTTTTTCAATAGAATTTGATTCAGTTGAAAAGAATAAAAAGGAAATGTTGTAGCCTTTTCTTTTGTTCTGAGTTTACATGCTGAAACAGGCTTACAAGGGTATCTCTTTGAAAACTCATACAGTGTGCAAGCATCAAAGCAGATTTTGCCTCTGTACCAAACAAGCTGAACTATTTGGGAGTTAAATCTGGGAGTTAAATCAACTGCGATCAACAATCTTCATAAACATTTTGAGTATTGTATTGTTAAATGGATGCAAATATTATGATGCTGTTGGGCATTGTACGGTTTAGGTGGGCAGTTTTGATAGGCAGGTGTGTTGCCACAATTCAGTAGCAGATTCTCACGCAGATTTATGTTTAGCAATTTGCCATTGAAAACGAGCAGTTGAAGTTGTGTTTGTGTATGTGTAGTTCTGAGGCCATCAAAAGGGTCTTAGAGTCTGATGTGAAATAAATAATTAAAACACAATTCTTTCTTCTGTCTATAAAAATGATGTAATAATACCTGGTAATATCTTGAGGGGTTGACTTTTCAAATCATTAATATTCCTTTTATTTTTCTGCATGTATTTTTGCCTTTACACTGGTTGTTTTGTTGAAATAGTCTCATCTTACCAGATAAAGAAAGCACAAAAGTGTAGCTGTATGCCTTCAGTTGTTTATATTTACTAAACAAGGGAGATGTGTGAAGACAGTACATAATATTTATACTCATTTACTCATTTACTATCAGTATAATTCTCTTTATGTGTCTCCAGTGATCATTCCGTAAGGAAATGTTTGGTTTCAATAAATGCTATAGTGGTAAAGACGTGAATATTATCATTATGTATATTATTTCCTTCAGAACAAATATTGTATAATGTATATCATTTAAAAATCTAACAGAGCTTTGATGTATACCTTTGCTTAACAGTTTTAATGTACTCAGTAATAATAATTTTTAATGTTGAGGTACTCCTGTCATTCAGGAGTACCTCAACATTAAAAACTATGTCATTAAGTGTATTTTTCTAGTGATTATTTAAATTGTTTACATTATCATAATTAAAGCTATAGTGCTCTTCATCCCTGCACTAAAATTACTGTAAGTAGAATGGAATGATCACCTTTTAAATAACACAAAATTAACTTCCATTAATGAGAGCTAAATTACCATGTTTCACATTAGATAGAATTAGTTAGCTAATGATCTATAAATTTATATCAAACACAGCTTAACTATATTACTTGCATAATAAAAATCTAATCTGAAAGTCTAAAAAGTCATTAAGATGTCACTATGTAAGCTGTATTTCACTGTCCATGAATACAAGAATTGATGGTAAAATAAAGAGAGAAACACTATACTATGTAGCAGATAGCCTGTTTCACTGTCTTTTGTTTAAATTAAAGCCTGTCTTGACCTGGTCAAATGTTAGTTATGATGCATGAGGTTTAACAATATTTGCCAAAGTGAAACTAATTTATATTAATTCTTGCACAAAACATGTGTGATTCAAGGCCAGAGAGTTATTTTTGTTCTTTATAGTATGGTATGTTTTATCAATTTGATCTTTTTGAAACACATTACATGACAATGTTATGCAGCTTTTGAGCTACAACCTATACAGAAGAGAGACCAATATAACCGTATCAATCAATCAGTCAGGACTATGCTTCTTTCAGTTCTTACCTCATGATAAAGAAGGATTAAGGTGAACATCCCTATTATCTTTGTTCTTACTTACATAGGCAATAATTCACCATGCTATGGTACTTGGTGACCTGTCTATAATTTTATAATAACTTCATTTTTAAAGCATTTATTAGCAGTGCTTTGATAGATTTGATCTTTAGGACATAATTCACAATCCAAACCAGAGGCTGTAGCTTGATTAATTACAACCTTACATTCCTCAGTATTATTGTGACTTGAGATATATCTTGATAAACTCACACAGAATAAATAACCCTTGTCCCCTTAGCAAGAATTTGGATAAATTGCTTTGTGTTATAGGTAAGGGTGATGGCAATGTTCCTGTGGTAATAAATGACAGAGCCGATGTGACAGATTCAGGAGACCTGGGTTTAACTTCCTGTCTAGTCATATAAATTAGCTGGGCAGTGGCAAGTGTAAAACCACTCTAAAATATCACAAATACTTTGAAATATTATGGGTGGCCATGAGTCAGTTGGGATGCTAATTTTTGTACACATATGCTGTCTTTCTCCCTCTCTCTCTCTCTCTTTTAACTGTATACTCCCAACTTTTAATCTATATTCTTCAATATAATTTGCATCAACTTAACATTTATGTATATCATTCAAGTTAGTCAGAGCCCCCTGCTTGTCATTAGAATTATCAATCAAAATTGTTCCCCTGGTATCTGGCTCATAATCAATCTAGAGAAGTATGCACATTACAACAAGTTCAAGATTGTTTTCTGTTTGAGGACAATGAAGAAACAGCATCCTTTTGTTTATGGGTCGTTTTGTTGGATGATCAGCAATGTTTTGCCATAAATTACCTGAATGCTCTCTAAAGTGCAGCCAGCTTCCCATCTAGCTCTTAATGGTAAAGGGAAAGCTTACTGAATACTGGTTGTATTACATTAGCCAGAAACCTCTTGCACAATGGCCCGGCCAGCCTCACCAGTAGAGTTCTAGGCTCTTCAAAAGACATAAGCTGGAATGCTGTTGGAATCACTTAACATTATACCTGCAAGAAGTTGCAAGATACCATGTCCAGACAGTCCGCATTGTATCATTTGATTTCACTGTTGCACTTTACAACTCATGATGTGACTATTTGTGAAATACATATGCAGAACTTCTTTGCTAGCTTTGAGGATATAATTCTCACCTTGGCACAATTATAGCTACCAATTGTGCAACCTCTATGTGGGGGAGTAGTTCTGCAAGAGGATTGAATTTTCCTCTGTCCTCGCATTTGGCAGTGATACTGTGGCCTGTACACGTGGATGTGCTAGATAATTGATGAACTGGTTGGAAAGTTTAAGTCTGCAATTTTAAATTTAAAGTGACAAAATTCAAGCTGGCATCCCTCCATCTTCAAAGTGAGTCCGTCTACTGTAAATCAGGTATTGGAAGGATCACCCAGATATTGTTCAGCCTCATCAATGAAGGCCACCAGTTATATCTGGCAAGCATATTTGAAGGCCCAGTATTGGGGTCAATCTATTATTATTATTATTATTATTATTATTATTATTATTATTATTATTA
>JAHTLZ010003399.1:5147480-5158225 GCA_023846285.1 Phrynocephalus versicolor
TGTGTGTGTGTGTGTGTGTGTGTGTGTGTGTGTGTGTGTGTGTGTGTTGTTTTGTTAAAGTTTGTGGTCTGATCACATTTATACAGTATTTAGTGTTGCCCTCCCCCTAGGGATCATTATATTTTTACATGCTTTTTCCTATATTCAGACTCTTCCATCTCCATTATCCAGTGCTGAAATCCTTCCAAAAACACATAACCGTTGCCTGGTTTTTCTCTTTTCTTTTTACACAATACAGCTTTAATACATTCTTTGCATATTTTATTAAATCTATTAATCTTTATTCCCTCCTTTTAGATTTAATATCTGAAGCCAATTTATCATTAACTGCTATATTCCATACTTCATTTATACCTCTCTTGTTGCTGAAAGTTGCAATTCTGTTTCCAGTTTTTTGCTATTAGCAAACGAGCTGCAGTCATCACATTCATTACTATATCTTTATATATACACATTATTCCAATCACAATTTCCCATCACCAATAACAATGTGTTTTGGAACCATTTCAATATTAACTTCCAATAATTCTCTGATTTCTTCAAATACTTGTTTCCATGCATCTTGTTTTATTTTACAATTCCACTGCATGTGAAAATACATTCCAACTTCTTTGTAACATCTCCAACATTTCTTAGACTATTTAGTATTTATATGATTTATTTTAATAATGTTAAATTCCATCTCCATAGTGTTTTAGACCCATTTCCTTTTATCCTAATTGACATTTTAAAATACTGTTCCATTGCAATTTTTCCAGTCTTCTTCATCTATCTTCAAGATCTGTCACCCACACTGTTCATTCTAGTCTATCACAATTCTATAAATTACTCCTGGTCTTCCTCTCGATTTCCTCATCTGTTTTTTTTTTCTAAATTCTATATAATTTCTTCAAACCTAGTCAATTTTCTGTCCTCGGTTTTTCATTTTTTTTAGTCTCTATTAACCAGATGTACAATTGCATTAACCTTAGCCAATTAGTGTTTCTTCTATAAAATTGGTTCTTATTTCTTCAAAGAACAAATAAACATCTGGGGACCCAAGACTGGGAACCACTGCTTTAGTGCAAGGCAGGGACATTGGTTATTCTGTATTAGTGACTGCCAGGACCCTGTCTGTCACAGAACCTGACTCTGAGGGGTTAAATGGTGAAGAGCTGCTGGAGGAGCCTTGCAGCTCAACTCAGCAGGCAGCTGGGTCTGATGACTCAGCTGAAAACATATTTCCTCCTCCTAGAAGGGCCATGAGCAGGATTCTGCAAAGACGTGCTACCAGAGCTAGGGAAAGGGTCTTTGATGCTAGACGGGGAATCAGGTCGGGAAGCCCTGAGTACTAGCAGAAGCCTTTCCAGAAGTAAGGGTGTGTTCCCTGTTTTGGGATAAAGCTGGCAAGCTTACCTTGAGCTCTCTGTGGGAGCAACGCGTCATTTGAATTTGCAACCATGTTCCTGTCTGTGACCTTGGCAGGGTTTCCTAATTTTGGACCGGCTTCCTGGACAATGGCTTGATCTGTTCCCTTGGTTTTGGCATCTGGTTTCCGTGAGATATTCTGGTTTTGACTTGGACTGGTAATTGCTGGGAGTTGGATTCTGTTATTTATCTGGCACTTGATTGTTAGCAAAGGCCTCGAACTTGCCTGGCTTTCCACTAAAGATCTTGGCAAAGAACTGAACTCTGCTTGTGTGTGTGATCTGTGTGCGGGGCTTGACAGTGACCACAGAATATTGAAAGCACTTGCTGTGGAAAAGTGTGAAGACCACTGTTGTGGAAGACCTCCATAAGAAAGCTGATGCCACTGAACATTGAATTCCACCTCGGTCACTACTGTGCCAGATTCTACACTGCGATGGAGAACCTTTGGCCCTCCAGATGTTTTGGACTCCAAATTCCCAAAACTCTGCCAACAAGAAAGGATCGTGGCAGTTATGGGCCAAAAAATTAAAGGGCCAAAGGTTCCTCACCCGTGTTCCATACTTCACATCAAGCGTGTTCAAGATTCTGTATGCTTCTGTTATGGAGTCCAGGAGTTACTCATGACTGAGGAGGGTGACCTCAGCACCACTCCGATTCACATCCCAACTAGTAGGCAATTCCTAGCACTATAGAAATAAATCAGGAAGCAACAGTCAGAAACTTATACCTTGCATTTTTCTGTAGTAATATCCTGTGTTCTAGTTACCCTTTCATAGCCACCTCTATTTTTCATAGGTAAAAACAAGAGACATTTGCCAGGCATAATATCTGCTATTGTTATCAGCGTTCTCATAGCCCTAAAATACTTTTCCGATGAACTGAGAAAATCATGTGGGTTGCAAATGATGGTGAATTAATTTTAAGAGTGTCATACGCATGGCAGCTGGATTGGATGCACCGACGAAATTGCTTTAGTGAATTCCCTAAAGGGAAAATTCACTTGCTCTAATTGTGCCAGAGAGCAAAGCATGTTATCTTAAGATGAAAATTGCATAGTGATTGCAAAACAATAAAGCTTCAGTTAAACAATGAGGAACAATGAATTTGCTCTAAGTTACTTTACTGTCAGTATAAATGGAGTAAACTGAGACTCATTGAGAGTCGACAGATGCTATATATTTAGACAGCATATTGCTGTAATAGAAGCAGAATTAAATTTTTTAACAAAATTTTGCACACAGTAACTGAATTTAGAGAAGTCTCTTTTGTCTGTTCAAACAATGTGGGAGGCCACAGCATCTCCCTATTGTTAAAGTTATGCAAGACTCAGCATAAAAGCTAATTTATTCAATTTCCTTCTCTTTTGGGTGCTAAAGAAGAAGGCAGAAATCTTCTTCTCATTTTAAAATATAAACTTCAATTGTCTGTGATGTCCAAAGGTGGGGAACTATGCATCCCGGAGAACTTAACTTCTTAAATTAAACCCTCTAGCTGGCTCAACTCTAGCATCCTCTGGCTGGTGAATTCTGGGAGGTGTAGTCTAGAAAGTGTTTTTTCTAAGCTCTGTGGAACAGTGACATTTTTTTCATCATCCTCTCTCAGAGACCATCGTTTAAAGAGGGGTTGGTATCTTTCAAAGGTCTGTGGGCCATACATACACATGCATCCATGTTCCAAGCACAATATTTTAACCATGCAAGGAATCAATCAAACAAACAAACATGTATCTCTCATGCCCTCTAAAGGGGCTTCATCTCTTGTGAGGTCCTTTTCTAAAAATTAGTCTGCTAATATACATGCAAAATATCTGCAATTTCACTAATGGTTTTAGGGGAGAAAGCATGCCGCCTCAGGCTAAAAGAAGTCAAGGATATCAGAGACAAAGTGAAATCTGCTCTCATACCTTCTAGATAGTATAATTGTCCCCAGGTAGGGCAGTACTGGGATGCTACACTGGGTTAATACATAATTGCAGGCTGTATTAGTCCACACTTGGTTTAAAGAAATATATTCAAGTTCAGATCTCACAGCCTTTGTAAAAGCTCATTCCCTGCTGGAAAAGGAAAGGGGAGTGGGTGAACTAGAGAGGATCTACAGTTCAGTCATGTATTTATGGTTTCCTGGATTAGCTGAAGCAATCTGTATTATAGTTTGTCACCAAGTTGCATACTCAACAGGCAATTTTTCTGGTATACTCATAATACACATGTCTATTTGATCATAATCTTTTTGTATGTTTGTATAAAATATTGATCAATGCATTTTAATATGTGAAGGAGCCTCTAAAAGCCTATAAAATATGGGAAAGATGAATCAGTTTTATTCTAAAAAGACTGATGCCAATTTTAAGTTGTAGTGACACTGTTGAGTTTTTCCCAAGAGATTAGAAGCAGAGTGTCAGATTTAAGTGATATCAATCTCTGCCATCCCATGAATAGTCGTTTCCTGCCCCACCCCTAATAGAAATAATTCACTTGATTCTATGTGTCCCTGGAAATGAAGAAAATGATAAATATTTTCACCAAATGCAAAGAAAATTACCTCCAGATAAACACTTCTTATTAAACCTTTCTCTTTTGAAGAGAAAAAAATGAAAGCACTAGAAGTATCCATTTTATATGGCTCTTGAGGAGCAGTTTTCATAAAAGTAAAATGAGAAACAGTAAATTATAAGAGGATTTAATAATAAGAACAAAGATGGCATATACAGTATTTAGCAAAAGCCAAAAAAGAAGAAGAGTGGGGTTGTCCTTTAATCTCACAGCTCATATAAAAGTGGATATGTTGTTTTCTGTTAGTATGCAAGAATGAAATTACTTCACAAAAACAGTAGAATTTCAAAAGAATCCACAGGAGAAATGTATATATCAGTTTTCAAGGTGGCTTTGTGCAATATTTTTATATATTTATTTGGTCACATAGGATCCTCTAGATAAGTATTTCTCAATCTTCCTAATGCTGTGACCCTTTAATACAGTTCCTAATGTTTAGAGTGAAAAGAGTTACAAAACTCCCTTTTTATCCAAAATTGGCAGATCTCAGCTGCTTCATCATAAGAGATGAACTGTTCATCTTAACAGAAAAATGACATGAAGCTATGTAGCATGTGAATTTTAGCCTTCAGACTATAGTGCTGAATTTTTTCTACACTCTAGCCACTATCTTAAGTGCTGGTGAACTATGGCAGATGCTTTTGTGATTAAGAACAATGGAACAGGAGAGTGAAATAATTTTAAAGATTTATAAACTGTTTTTAGAAATTGTGTTGCATTTTCTTATTGTCACAGATTGGATATTTTTGTAGCTCTAAATATTTCAGCTTGACTCTTCATGATGAACTATACTTGTAAATATTCATGGCTTATTTATTTATGCACAATGTGACCTTTTCTTCCTAATTCCCAGCTGTGATTTGAACCCTTCCGTGATGGCATCAACCTTTAATGATGCAGAGTGAGGACAAGGGGTCACTCTCTCCCTGTTGGTGGTTTATGAATTTTTGGAAATAGATATTTTCCCCCTCCATTGAACAAATATGTTACAGACTTCAAGTTCAGGCAGATTAAGTGGATTTTTTCACTCACGTCCTATTGTGTGCCAACTTCTCTTGAGAAAGCAGTTCTCCTCTGTAGTCCATCAATCCTTGAGTCAGCAGATAAGGGTTTTTTTGCTTCAAGAGCATCACTTAGTTTTCCCCTTCCTCTACTACTCACTTCATTTTGTAGATTATCCTTAGAGTTATCTATTGTGTCCCGCAGGTTGCAAAATTGTGTTATATACATTAATATGCAATTCATGTTAGTCAATTGAGTTCGCTCTATTAGTATCATATTGAGTTTCTATCAGGCTGGAGGTCCCGGTAATCCAAGATTGTGCTAATTGTGCAGGTGTTGCCACTGTGGATACAGAAACTGTGTTTCCCACCAAGGAGATCCCAAGTTATGCAATAGTATTACTTCTGCATGCAGGAGAATATCTGGTGGGGCAGAAGGGTACATCTGCCCTGGGCATAGCAATCTAGGAGTTCCTGGAGGGGGAGCAGGAGGAGGAAGCTGTGCACCCTCCTGCCACCCAGCAGTCCTCCTTTCCCCTAAAGCTTGGCGAAGGCACCACTTCCACCACCTCCACCGAGCGGCAAAGCAAGCAGGCAGGCAGCAGTGTGGTGGTCATGGTGCCCTCCTCCTCCTCTCCCTTGCCTTGGTGGGAGAGATATATGGTACACACACTACAATACACAAACACACACACACACACACCACGCCTGCAGGGTTCAGCCCCTTTCTGTTAGTGGAACCTCAACAGGAATTTCTCTCCCCAGTCTTCAAGGTTGCAGCAAAATAGATAATATCATAACTAGCCTAGGGTGTCTCATCTGTTTATTTCCATTTCTGACAGCTTTAACGTGAAAATGTGCCCTACAATGCTCCAAATTTCTCTTCTGTCTAGGGATTTAAAAGAATGGAATTCAGCATTTGTGACAAAAGTAGACAAGCTGAGGGAGAAAATGCTTCAGACATTGGGAATCTGCACTAGAGATGGGCATGAATAAAAAAAATGGCATTTCGTTTGTCATTTGTCGTTTGGAGGGTCCGTTTTGGTTCGTTTCCGTTTTTCGTGAATTTTCGCAAAAAATCGTTTTCTTTTCGTTGGTTTTGTTACCATTTCGTTACCATTTATTTTATTTTTTGTGATTTTTTTTTTTTTAGGATTTTAAGCAATTCACTCATATTGCAGTAACGGAAACAAAACAAATTTCCGGTGTTTCTGTTCGTTTCGTTTCATTTTAGAGACAAAATTTGTTTGTCGTTTCCTTATGTAACGAAACAAAAAAAACGGAAACGGAAATGGAAAATTGTTTGTTTCGTGCCCATCTCTAATCTGCACATTTCCCATGCATGGTGAAATTTCCAGAGAAATAAGGCACATTTCCAAAGCATGGTGAATGTTCCAGAGTATACACCCTTTAGAGCAGGGGTGCCCAAACTTTTTGTAAGCAGGACCAGATTTGGTGGCTGAGAATGTGTCAGGGGCCGGTTGCTCCCCGACCCTGCCACCCCACTGCAAGCCCCACCCACTAACCCCTTACAGTCCCACCCGCAGGAAGGAAGGTGGGAACCAAGGGAGGGAGGGAGGAAGGTGGAAACCAAGAGAGGAAGGAAGGAAAGTGGGGAACAAGAAAGGGAGGGAGAGAGGGAGGTGGGGACCAAGGGAGGGAGGGAGGGAGGGAGGTGGGGACCAAAGGAAGCACAGGGAGCCATGGTCACAAGACGCCCCTTGGAAGAGGCGATCTGTGTGACCTTGCACGCCACCAAGCTCCCCAGCGGTGGTAACGGCTCACCCACCAGCCCACCCCAAAGCTCCTTGGTGGTGGCAGAGACCCGCTGCCCTGCCCACCCCCACACGTTCTCCTGCGGTGCCAGTGGTGGCAGACCACCCAGCTGCCCAAGCTTCCCAGTGGTGCCAGTGTTCCTGGGCTTCACAAGGTTCCCAGCAGCCTGCCCACGCACTGAGGTTCACAAGGTTCCCAGTGCTGCCAGTGGTGACGGCCCACCAGCTTCCCGGCGGTGTCAGTGTTGGTGGAAGATTATTTTTTTAAAAGTGGGGCAAAGGAGGGGGAGGGAGGGGCAGGCCAGCCAGCCGCAGGCCACTCAGAATGGCCTGACGGGCCGGATTTGGCAACTGAGCCAGACTTTGAGCAGGCCTGCTTTAGAGGGTGAAGAGTTGAAAATGTATAAAACTAAAAACTAAAACTTGTTTTAAGCAATGGAGGAAATGTAAAATGCTTAAATAAATAAGAAAAATGTCTCAAATTGCGGGGACATTTTAATGTGGAAAGAAAAGCCCACGAAGTCTCACAAACTTTACAAAAGGATGAGAAGAAAATATTGATAGAATACAGAGAAGCAGGACAAAATCAAAACAAAGAGATTTTCACATCTTTAACAGCAGCAGAAAATTGCTTATTATTATTTTTCCATGAGAAAACCAAGAAGCTTCTGGATAAGAACATGAGTAATTATGAAGAAGTTGTATTTGAGAAAAATGTATCTTCTCATTGATGTGCTGCTGCGAGCTTTCACTAAGCATGCAATTTTGTCGGTTTGATGCAGTAGTATTTAATTGCTGTTATTACATGCCATGATAATTAGGACTTCACAATGAACATTTATGCAACTTCTTATTTGAAGCTGTCACACATTTAAAAATAATCCACCAGCACAAGAACATATCAGCCATTCAAATTCTAAAATAATAGTAATAAAATCTCATGTACTAATTCTGTCCAGTCATGTATTGCTCTGCTAGATCTTGGCCAATTAGTTGTCTAAGTAGATAGAGTCAGGTTTTTGTTGTTGTTGTTGTTGTTTTTTTTAAGAGGATGTAAGCTTGGGTAACTTGAACTATTTTAAAACTAGATCATGGATTTTAAAATATATATTTAAATTTACAGCTTGAAGTTTTCATTCCCATAGTCTGGCTCTTTTTGTCCTTTTGAATGGAAATAACAATATTTGAGGAAGCTACCTGATAGCATGGTTTTGGCACATTTTTCTTTCATCATGCCTTTGTGAATGATGGATTTAATAGTTGCCATTTTCCTGATGTCAGTTTCATTTTTATTTTTATTTTTTATTTTAAAATAGGAGTTAAGAGATTTTTAAGGATTTGCTCATGAATACCTTCTTAAAAATTATGACCTAGATTCTTGCTTTTTAAACTCTGCTAATATTAGCTGTGGAAGAATTTGGATCACCTCACTTGATGAACAAGCTTGTTTAAAACCACATTGTCCAATTATTCATGCTCTTGATCTTGTATGAGATAGAATGAATATAATGTATTTTGATAACTCTTATGAACATTACAGCATGGGGGTGGGAACCCTAAAACTTTAATAAGGTTCAACAAGGAATGTTAAATTCTAAGTGAACACTTGTCACATACTGATCCATAAATCAAACTCTACATGCACTATTTTACTTTCCCACCTCTTCCTGCAGATACTTACTTTTACTCAGAGTGAGAATGTTAAGTCAAAATGTACTGAAGTGGACTGGGACTATAAATGTGATTGCATAGATTTCTGGCAGTTAAAGGTGGCTACTCAGATGAAACAGTACACATGGGTTATTCTCTTGTTTTTTTTAAGAGTAAGATCTCATGTTCCTAATAAATGTGGTAACAACCCTATTATCAGGAGTAACTTTTTTCTTTTGTCTTGCTCTTATATTGATAAGTAGAGATGGGCACGACCAGAAAAAAATTCTTTTCGAGTTGTCGTTTTTCGGGACGGGTCCGTTTCGGGTAGTTTCCGTTTGTCGCGAAATTTTTCAAAAATTTGTCGTTTCGTTTTTTGTTTTTTCGTTTGTCGTTTCTACCTGCTTTTTGCATGATTTTAAAGCATTTCCGGGGGCTGCCAGATTATGCCCTCTGTGGCTGCCAGACCTGCCCAGTCTGCAACCTGGGCATGCTATTGGTTGAAGTTTTCCAAGAATTTACATGATCCCATCACATGGCTTGCATCCATGTTGTCGCTGGAGTGGCTGGCGACATCCATTTTGTCATCCTTATCATGATGGGAGAAGACAGAACAAAACGTTTTAAGGACCCCAACCCCCTGGTAGGTAATAATTTCAAATAATTCTCGCATTATCGCTGTATTTTAACGGATGTCCAGGGCGTTTTAATACCCAAGAAATCAATATTAGGCATCTGGGAGCCATTTTGGGTCAATGTCCCCAACTCCCCTTAAAGGAAAAAAAAATACAGCGATCTGAGAAAAGACATAAATGCACGTTTTAAGGACCCCCCCACCGCCCTGGTAGGTATTATCAGACAGTATAAATAATTATCGCTGCATTTTTATGGATGTCCAGGGCATTTTTTAACATTTAAAAAACAGCTCATTTCATTGTGCGCCGCCAGTAACAGAAACGAAACTAACGACCACAATTTTCATGGGTCGTTTCGTTTCGTTCTATTTCCAGCTCAGTTTTCATTTGTCGTTTCGTTACGTAACGGAAACGACAAACGGAAATGGAAACGAAAATTTTGCCGAGTTGTGCCCATGTCTATTGATAAGAGGTCATTACAGATTAATTAGAATGTTTCCACTTTTTAAATTTGTTTTCTATACTAAACATAATAAAACAAATAACTTGCTTGTCTCCTGTCGTGTTACAAAGTCATTCACAGTTTCCCCCCATTTCAGCCCAATGTAATTCATCTCACCTTTCCCAACTAAAAACCCCACATATTTTTGTACTTAATTTCATTTTATCCTATCCATATTCAATCTTTACGTACATCTATTTTGATCTAATACAGTGGTTCTCAACCTCTGGATCCCCAGATGTTCCTGGACAGCAACTCACAGAAGACTTCTTCACTAGCTGAGCTGGCCAGGA
The DNA here is from genome assembly GCA_023846285.1 of Phrynocephalus versicolor. NCBI lineage: Eukaryota > Metazoa > Chordata > Lepidosauria > Squamata > Agamidae > Phrynocephalus > Phrynocephalus versicolor. Next base: position 5,157,299 of record JAHTLZ010003399.1, read on the forward strand.
TTTCTGGGAATCCAGGAACATCTGGGGACTCACAGATTGAGAACCAATGATCTTTATATATAGAGAGAGAGAGATCAGCTCTCTGTACAAGTTCTATTTCCTGATCCAGATTAAGTTCAGCTCTCTTCACAAGTTCATACTGCACAACTCCCATTATAATCATCTGTAAATTAGAATCAGCCCTTTATTCTGGCTCTGGATTCCTGATCAACATCCAAAATCACTAAATATTCAGAAGATGTTTCCATCTGTGATGTCATAATGTCTACTATTTTCTGTAACACATGCAATTATGTTGTCAAACGCTTGATCTGAAAATATTTTTCCATCTCATTGTATTCTTATAGCTCACATCAAAGGGTTAAGATCATTTAGTTGTAGTTTCTTCCAAGAGGGAGGTGTAAAAGGGGGAGGCAGGCAGACAGAGCAAATTCTAAACATCACCAAAGTGAAACTTCCTATAGACAGAGGGTGATAACAATTCTACTCATGGAATGCCAAATATTTACAGCTATCTACACTTCTCCAGCGTCGACAGCTCATGCTGTCATCCTCAATTGATGGCAACTGGTTTTCCTCCACTGGGAGATAAGGAACTTTTCCTGGACCACAAAGTTCTCCGCCACCCCCTTCTTGGTTGGACAAGCACTGCCTCTCTTCGCCTTCCCTCCAAGAAGAGTAACCCTTCTTAGGGTGCCTTTTCCTGGAGGAATTCAATCTGATAAGCCTCAGAGCTTATCAAGTTGTTTTGCCACATTGAAGACCAGAACCTCAGATTAATGAGAATTTTGATAATCCAAATGGTTTTTGACATGATACTCACATTAATGATCACATATAAACTCCTGCAGAGGAGATTTAATATGTGAGCCATCTTGTAATCATCATCATCATCATCATCATCATCATCATCATCATCATCATCAT
>JAHTLZ010003399.1:5158235-5207533 GCA_023846285.1 Phrynocephalus versicolor
ATCATCATCATCATCATCATCATCATCATCATCATCATCATCATCATCATCATCATCATCATCATTGTGTGCTGCAGAGTCCCAGGATACTGTATCCCCAGAAGAAAATGGTAAGGTACTTCTGAGTACTGTTTATGTGGAAATCCCTGAAAAGGGTCACTGGAAGCAGAATCAAATTCATGGCTGGCAATTATTTCATTATGGATTTGTTATTTAACATAAAAAGTCAGTGCACATTTTATACACATTTTTCATGTGGGTAAATTAAATGAGAGCATGACCCATTACCATTACATAAAGTGTGCTATCAGACATGTTTCTTTCTTTTGTAGAATGCTTCACAAACATGCAAATATCCAGATTTAAGACTGAAAATTGTGTCTGTGACCCACATAAAGATTTGGAAGTGTGGATTTTCAAGCCCATGTTTTTTTTTTTAAAAAAAACACCTCTAACTCTCCAACTACAAAAGATTTGTTATACGCCATACGACTCCAGTTACTTCTACTTCTTTAAAATAAAATGGAAAGAATATTGCCTATGGGAGAGGGATCTGGAAAAGCCTACAGGAAGCAGATGACCGCAATAAATGGGGAAATCTTCCATCTTCTGAGACTGGCTCAGATAAACGTGTCAAATGGAATTTATATACTTTCCAAGTTAATCCAAAATGAAGTAAGTTTACCCATTTTCTTGATATTTTGCAAATTCCATTTTCATCCCCCTGTATATGTTTGTTTACAGTGGCCAATTCGCCGTCTTTTTGTCGTTTGATATGGTCTCAAACAGGCCTATCTCACCATCCATGAGCCACATCATGAAGATCTAATGAGTTAATATTTGGTCTGCCTATCTCTGAAATTATTTTTGGACTTGTATGCAGAAGTAAAACATCAAGTGAACCATTTACTTGAAGGCAAGCAGCTCATGAACAGGCCCTCAGTGGTCATGGTAAATGTTCAGTGCCTTTTTAAAAAGCTATTAAAAAGGAATTAACATGAGTCTTCTCAAGGGGACAGTATGCATTAAACTGATACAAACCTCAAGTGAAGCAATTGTTATGTGCTGATTGCCCAGCCTGAAATGAACTCATATGCAGTGCTTGTTCTTGTGGGCTTTTTGTGTTTAACTCCATCTGCATACAAGGCAAGAGGAGAGTGAGAAGACTGAGCATATGAAATGCTAAAGAAATTTAATAGTTTATCCAAAAACACCTTCTGGATAGGCCTGAAGCATGAGGTTTTGGGGAACACACACACATTTTTAGATTACAGACAAATATAGATGAAAGAAGTTCCTTTCCTAATAGGGCCACATGTGTTTTTCTAAATGTAAATAGAAATTATTTTGCATTGACTATTATATATGATGGTGATTTTTTAAAAGTAACTGGTAGAGTGCTGTTATCAGTTTCAATGTTTGGATGCATTGCTGAAGCTTGATTAAAATTCATAATTGTACTTGAATAAGCTGCAGTGATTTGTCACACCATCACAACATAGCAATAAGCATACAAAAGACTTGTAGTAACAGTAGAGCAAGGGTCTAGACTTGAGCTCAAGGGAACAACACTGAGCTTTGTTTGGGAACATTCCCTAAGCAGGCATGTAGAAACAAAACCAGAAATTGGCACATCTCTGAGGTTGCAGTTACTCCATAAAAGAAGAGAAAGGATTCAATATTTGAAATTAGGTAGAGAAAACTAGACAATTCTAAAAGGCGCATAAGCACACTTCAGCTAATGTGTATATGTCGACAAAAAGTCTTTAGCTGTGGGCAAAGATAAAGGCCTAAGTTCAGGTTCTAGTCTTAATTAGAGTGGACCCATTTAATCAATGTCTGACTAATAAGCTAACATTTGCATACATTCTACTGTATAGTCCAATATTTGTATGGCCAAAATGCTTTGGGGATTTTATGACACACAAGAGGAGATTGCCATGGGTAAATGTGGCTAATTGACCAGATGCCTGATGCATGAGGGGCATGTAATTAAGAGTGTGACCAGGTTACATGTCCAACACAGGCCTGTCACCCGTGGCAACTTCCCCTTGTGCATGTATAACAGCCTAACAACATTTTGGCCACCATGTCTCACAAGTGAGGTTGAATACAGCTTGTATGAAATGAAGAAAAGTCTTGTGATAGAAGAAAGAAAAGCTCAACAGGAAAAGCTCAACATGTAAGCCTGCCCATCACTCTTTTACCAATATAGCTTCTTATTTTGTTATGAGGAGTTGTTTCTTATATGCATGCCTGGCATGTTGCCATATTGGTTGAAGAAGCATTGTGAAAAGCTGCACATCATTTGGCAGACTTCGGGGGGTTGTTATTGCCCCCCCCTGAAGTTCTCTGTTGAGGTTTCTGTGTGTTCATAGATATAAACAACACAAACATTTCTGAAATAGGTTTTAACCTCTGCAACTAGAGCAATCTTTACCTACCCTGCTTATTCCAGGAGGTTAATGACAGGTTCAAAATCTCCTTCAAGGGAATGACAAAATTAATTGCCTACTATCATATTATGATAGCTAGCTAAACTTAATCTCTGGGAAGCTGGAGAAGAAAATGACATTTCCCACAGAGCTCTTTGCGAAAGAGCAAAATCTTTTCTGTTCCTGTACAACTCAGAACTGTGTGAACTGCATTTTTGCCCTTTATAAGCTGAGATAGGAGACCAACAAATCTTCTTCTCTATCTAAAATTGTCTTCCTATAATTTACACTGGTATGTTCCCATTAGTGTAACTGTACAGAAAGGAACGGTAAGACAGTCATCACTAGGATAACCTTAGTTAAGTGATACAGCTCTTGTTTCACGTACAAGAAAACCCATGCCCAAGGCTGGGAAACCCCCAGGAGAGGCAAGTAAAAGCTCCATGAAATCCAGGTGAACTGCTTCTTCTTTGTCTTGCCTAACTTTTCTCTACTGTGCATTGGAAGACACTGTGGCTATACTGACTTTTAATGTGTAGTTCTACATGACAATTTGGGCTTCATCCTGATCAATCTGCAAAGCTCTTTGGCAGATAAGTGCCCCTTCCTGCACTTCTTTTCCAATTATTTCCTTGAGTGATCAAGACAGTGACAATTGGTGCTTTCCACTTCTTATTATGTTACTGCTGCATTCTAGCTTTCTGAATTTCCTGATATTTATGAATTCTTGGACTTTATATATTTACTATAGCCACCCTCCTGATCCTAGAGATACTTAGAATCTTGTTATAAATCAACATTTTGATTAGTTTATGATAATTTGTGTTAAAATTGAAGCTTAGAACTTTTTAGTAGAACTTAAAATGCATAGTCTATACAGTGGTACTTCGACTGATGAACACTTCAACAAGCAAAAAAATTGACTTATGAAGGAAATCATTGGAAATGTATATTAAAAAAAGAAACAAGTTACAAAAGGGAGTCCATTTCCAATGATTACCTTTCAGTACGAAGCTCCTCTCCATGCATGCTCTGTATAGCATTTCCAGAACTAAGGCATTGGTTTCCAATGATTTCCTTTCAAACTGGAAACCAATGCCCTGGTTCCAGAAATGCTACTCGCAGCAAGCATGGGACGATGCTTTGTATTGAAGAGCTCTGTTTGACAGGTCTGGCTATGGGGAGGCAGGGCGACCCCCCCACTCTTCACAGCTGGACCTGCAGAGTCAGGAGGAAGAGGAGGAGTTTGTGTTGGGCTGCCACCCACCTCCCAGCTGTTTTTTCTTTTGACAACTTGACCTCTATAGAAAAAAAAACAGCTTAAAGGTGTGTTGGCAAGGCAAAACAGAGAAAGCAGTGGGAAAATTCAAACAGTGCTGCTTGGTCAGTTCTGACTTGCTCCACGCCTCTCAGCTGTTGTTTGCTGTAGAGGCTGAGCAGAAAAAACACACACGCTCCTCCACCTCCTCCTCCTGAATGCAGAGTGAGTGTGTGCACACACGTTTGTGTCTGGTCTGCCTGTCGTAGCAGAAGGCTATTTGGGTTACTCCACTTCTGCTGCAGTGTGTGCTCAAAAGGGGAAAGGCAGTGGGGCTTTCATGCCCACTGCAAGTCCTGCTGCCTTTCTCCTTCTGTGCACCCCCCGCAGCAGTAGGTGGGGTAACCCAAAGAGCTTTCTGCTGTGACGGGCAGCCCACACTCAGATGAGCCTGCGTTGACCACCTTCTCTTTTGATCAGTGATTACAAACATTTGATCACCAGATGTTCTTGGCCTAAAACTCCAAGATTTCTTCACTACTAGTGGTACTGGCCAAAATTTCTGGGAGTTGTAGCCCAGGAACATCTCGAAACCCAAATTTAGAAATCATTGTTCTAAATACAGCAATTGCAATATGGCCTACAAGCATATACTTACTGTCCCCATGTTCATAAAAAAAACTGTTTGTGTGGGGGATTCAAATAGTTTGGAATGCATTATGCAATAAAAATAAAAGTGGCAGATAACCCCATATGTCCAAAATATTGAAAAATCAAAACCAGAAATGGTTGGAGTAACAGTTGCACATTATTTTGGGGATGGGTGCTTCATTTAATTCTAAATTAGCTGATCCTTTATGTTTCCAGGAGGGGGAAAAACACCTCTATTTTGCCTTTTTATTTTAGTCAGGCTGTTGAAGTATTTGGAATGTGTCTGCTACTTAGACCAAGCTTTGTACATTGATACAGAATGTGGGAATGTTATTTGAATGTCCCCAAGGAACTGGCAGTTGGCATGCAGATAGCAAAGAAAACAGAAGACAATTTTTTTCCTTGAAGCAGACACTGAGCAGAGAGCCCCAAGTGCATGCAGTTTGCTTTAAGGCAAACTGATAGTACTTTTAAAAAAATAATAATTGTTTGGGTACTTTTCCCTGAACTCTCATCCTCAGTTTGTATATTTGCAAACAAGCAAATACTTGTTCATCACAAGGAAACAATCTGTTTAAACTTCCTGAAACAAAATCTAAACAAGCGTGGATGTCCAAAATCAAACAAATCAAACAAAATAATATTCAAACCAATTTGTTTAAACACCTGTTATTAAGTTCTAAGGTGTATATCTGTAAAGGTATATATCTATGATTGCTATAGCTTTGCTGCAAAATATAACAAAGTGAGTGACCTGGAGAATAATATATTAGCATGGAACTGAAATACAGGTGATAATATGTGTTTTAAGAATTTGAAACAAATAGTATCTAGCACTGAATTACATTTTATCTTGTGTCGTTACTTGCTGCAGTTCACAGATAGGTAGAATATCATGATTGATGTTTATATACTGTTCTGGGACTTAATTGTTAAGGTTAAGATCCTACTTTCTGCAGAAATTGTTGGCATCTGGATCCCACTCCACTTTTCCTATGTGTCCATGTACAACATGGTACAAAAGTATGACCATAATGGAAACATAAGGTACAGTCATACAGACATTAGGCTGTTGTTTGGATTGATGCTGGGGTGGATTGGTTCACATTTCTTGACAGTGATCACATGACATAATTTCAGGAGCAAACCAAATCATCCCCAGAGTGTTCTTATACCTGCACCTTTCTGGCCACGTTGTGGGCTTCTACCTTTTGGGTGTAGGTGTGATTGCCCTAGTTGGGTCTGTTTCCAGTGCATGTGATCAATGGAAAATGACTAAAATGCCCTTCCTCTAATTTGCCAACATCATGAAACAGCTTAAGTCATTCCTCACATCAGGAATAACTTAAGAAGAAAGCCACTTCATGATATGGGCAACATGGAGGGTTCAAAGAAGTAAAATTGATTAAGGCAGCAAAACATTCACTGCAAAGGACATAAGGAACCCACTTGCCACTGCAGGATTATACCGGATACCTTGTAATTTTGGCCAGGTATATACTGGGACCACAAAGCACAGCATCCAGACGAGAATCAAAGAACATGAAAGACACTGCAGATTATAACAACCTGAAAAATCAGTAGTAGCTGAACAAACCCTGAAACAAGCTGGACATGAAATCCTCTTCCAGGACACAAGAGGTACTGGACAACACTACCAATCACTATGTCAATCTACACAGGGAAGCCATTGAAACATAAGCACAGTTTCAACAAAAAAAGAAGAAAGTCTAAAAATCAACAAAGTCTGGCTTCCAGTACTAAAAGCTGCAGAGTGCAAAAGGTCAATGATTCCCACTCAGCCAAAAGCAACAGTGATCAGTTCACACAATAGAACAGCTAACGACACCCATTGAAAATTCTTAATGCCTTCATCACAATACAATGACTAACACCTATTTTCCTGCGCAGGACACATTTAATCTTTCCTACAACTTTAAAAACCCCAGTCTTACTCATTCTGTACCCCAGATTGTAGAGAGAAGTCTTAGTTCCCTGAGCTCCTTGTCCTCTTAAGATGCCAGCCACAGAATCTGGAGAAACATCAGGAAGAAAATCTTCTAGAACATGGCCAAACAGCCCGAAAAACTCACAACATCTATTCACTGCATTACTTTAAAGGCTTCAAAGAGCAAATGTGTAATAGGGAAGTATAGTATAGCCTACTTCAATTTGCCTGCTGTCAAAACCCACATATACTTTCCTAAATACAGTTTTCTTTCCATTAGTTATTTAGGTCTTTAAAGTGATGCAATGAATATTTGCTGTCCTAGTGTACGCTTTTAAAATATTCACTGCTTCAGCTGTGTCTTGCAAACTAACAGCTGTGGATTTCTTTACTGAGACAATCTATTTCATGTTAGGTCTTCCTCTCTTCCTTGTTCCTTTAAATTAACACATTGGTAAGACATACAGGCATTTTGGAGAAACGATGCATAACATGATGTAATTCAACAAAGACACCATGTGAAACCACAATTAAAATGGAAACTGAAGAAGACAAAAACATTATGGCACCTTACAGACTAACTTCCTCAATCTGAGAAATTGGACTTCTCCGCAAAAGCTCACATTAATGGACAGCAGTCTTTAAGGTGCAAAATATTTTTACCTTTATTTTTTATTGTACAGAGCCACATGGTTGTGTCTTTTAAATTTTCAACGAAGAATGGCCAAACACACACAGCATTAAAAAATGCACCTCAAAGTGCCTTAGTCAAGAATTTAAAATGTGTAAATGAATGACCAAATTAAGGAAATATATAAAAATGCTCATCAATTTCCATTGTATGAAAATCACAAAATTTCATAATCAATACAGAACTTTAAAAGAAATGAAGCTAGGAGTCAAAGGTCTTTTTCAAAAACAAAAAACAGAAAACAAAATAAAAAAAACCCACAGAGAGATCTTCACATCTTTGGCATGGAACTAGAACGTCATGTAATTACAGAAATCTAACATCAGGAACACAGGGAAACCAGTTTCAGAAAACCCCAGTCTCCCATAACACTCTGTTATCAATCTCTACGTGGCTATTAGAGAAGAAAGGAATTGCAAAGGAAGACTCAGGAGGATGGCAGCAGAAATATGAAAATTTCAGTGCATCTCTATGAGCCTATGACACAAGGCTTCTTAGCATACTGCATATATTAATGCAGTTCTTTTTTTTTTTTTTTAAAAAAACCCAATTATATTGTTATACTGTATTGTGCTTTTGTATCCATGATTCAGAATGCCAGGAAATGGCCTGATATTACTATTCAATATTGGGCCCACATTGCCAGCAGACAAAAGTATGCCAAACTTGATCTAGCAAAGGGCAATTGGGTGTTAATAAACGCCAATGTTGGCAGTCAAGATGATCTATAGGATGCACCTTTGTACTCACTACAATTCACAAAGAAACACCAAGCAGCCAAAATTCCTAGAACCCGACTCCTTTGTTCATCAGTTAACCACTTGTCACCTAAACACAAAAGGATTACATGCAGAGCTTATGTGATAAGAGGAACCTGGCCTTTTCAAACCCGTTCAGTTGAAGAAAGTGACAAAAGAGGGAAGTGCAGTAAAAAAACAAGCAAAATTTGTAGGTTGCTTACCCTCAAAACATCGCTTCTGAAGTTTCTCATGGTGAGTTCTATTTTTGTGGTCTACCTTGAAGTTATCTGTGAGTATCCCCATTCAATGGTATGGAAGCTCTGGAGATTTATCAATATTAATCTACATTTGGGACTTAGATTGAAGTGGTAAGACAGATCTCATTGCTTAAATTAGGCCCTGTTTTGAATCATGGGATTGTCACTCAGATCTAGTAGGGGGACCCATTCACAGTCCTACTATTTAATCATTTAGAGCAGTCAGCAAGATATCAGAGACCACCAGTAGAGATGGGCACGAAACAAAAAAAATGTTCCATTATTCATTATTCATTTTGTTATGTAATAAAACAAATAACGAAAATTGTGATGAAATTGGAACAAACCGAACAGAACCACAAAAATTAGGTTCGTTAAGTTTCATTTTCGCTAGTGGCAACACGCAATGAAATGAGCTGTTTTTAAATGTTAAAAACGTCCTGAATATCAGTAAAAACCCAGCGATAATTATTTATTCTGCCTGATAATACCTACCAGGTGGGTTGGGGTCCTTAAAATGTGCATTTATGTCTTTTCTCAGATCAATGTAATTTTTTTTTCCTTTAAGGGGAGTTAGGAGAAATTGACCCAAAATGGCTCCCAGATGCCTAATATTGATTTCTTGTGTATTAAAACACCCTGGACATCCATAAAAACACAGTGATAATTATTTGAAATTATTACTGACCAGAGGGTTGTGGTCCTTAAAACGTTTGCTTTTGTCTTTCTCCCATAGCAATGTGTTTTTTCTTTTCCCTTTAAGGATGACACAAAATGGATTCCTGCCACATGTGATGGGATCATGTAAATTCTTGGACAGTTTCAACCAATAGCATGCCCAGGTTGAAGACTGGGTAGGTGTGGCAGCCACAGAGGGCATAAAAAGCTTTGGCAGCCCCCGTCCTCCTTGCAGTCTGCGGTGGGAGTTAGGGTGGGATTGCTGTCTCTGCAACTCGTTACTTTAGGCCAGCCAGGCAGGTGTGTGTCTTTGTGTTCCTACTGGCTGCAGCCTGGCTCTTAGGGGAGAGAAAGAAGAGATTTCTCTTGCAGCCTCCCTGTGTGTGTGCATACCTCTTGGTGAGTACCCTCCCCTGCCCCGCAGTGCAGTCACTTTGTGGCTGCCTTACGCCCTGGGCAATGCCCGCCACTGCCTTTGCAGCCTCCCTGCGTACCTAGTCTATACTGTGTCTCTGCCAGCATCATTTTTTTTAGTGTTTTCCCTCTGGTCTGGGGCATTGGGGGACGTCTGTGCATGGAAATGCTTTAAGTTGCGCAAAAAGCGGGTAAAAATGAAAAATGAAAAACGAAAAATGAAAAATGAAATGATTTTTTTTCAAAAAATTCACGAAAAATGGAAATGAACCAAAATGGACCCACAACGAAAAGTGAAAAACTGAAACGTCATTTTTTTAATTCGTGCCCATCTCTAGCCACCAGTGCTTTCAAAAAAGAATGTAGTAAATTAAGAAGAGAATAAATCCTGCCCCCCACTTTTATGCCATATTTTTGGTAACTAAAATTCCTCTTTGGATTTACTCTCCCTTGGAATGACACATGCTTTGACTCTTACACCATAAATCTTAACAGTGCAGACCTCTCTATCATAGCCATTAACCTTCCCCCTTCCTTGCTGATAAAGTAAAACAGAATAATTTTTACAGCAACAGTACTGTACCTGTTAAGATAAATATTTATCTTATTGCAGTAATTCTGGGGATTTTGCAGCTCTGCAGCTTCATTACAAGCCACAAATGGAGGAGTTAAACCAAAGGAGGATCAGGTCATTAAAAAAAACACAACTTGATGACCCTGTGTGTGTGTGTGTGTGTGTGTGTGTGTGTGTGTGTGTGTTTGTGTGTGTTTTATTATTTAGAATATATTTGAGGATCATTTCATTGAAAAACACCAGAGCCACTTCTACAGAGCTACATATGTTGCATAGGATGATTTCATACAACTATGTTTGTTTGTTTTCTCTCCACTAAGGAGATAATAATAGCTGATCAAGGTCATGCAAGACAATGAAGTTCTTAATATAAAAGTGTCTCAATCTGCATTTGGCTGCAAGGAAAATTTACTTTAAAATGGACTGTGAGCCATTGTAGTTAATTTTGAAACAGAAGGCATGACTGCTCACAGTTATCCTTCTCACTGCATTTTGAATTAGGCCTAGCCCTTGGAGACTGCCTTGTGTCCTTCACTTCTGCCCTGTATGGCTGAGTGCATTTGAATGAAGAGTCGTCAATGAATGAATCTCAGAGGTACCAAACACCTCCAGGTGGGAGTGGAGAGCCCCTGCAGCCTTGGAAGAACTCTCTTTGGAGCCAGATAATTTACTACATTATAACACAGTTTTAGATAATGCGCCATATGTCTTGGAAAATGATTATAATTTATATCCAGATTACCTTACTTTCATGCATTCTACTGGGGGATGCCCTTGCAGTTAATTACAGAGCAATTGTATTTTTAGTTGTTGTGAGTTTTTAGGGCTGTTTGGCTGTGTTCTGGTTTTTCTTCCTGACGTTTCACCTGACTTTGTGGCTGGCATCTTCAGAGGGCAAGGAGTTCAGGGAACTAGATTTCTCTCTGCACTCTGGGGTATAGGGTGAGTGAGAATGGGTTTTTTCTTTAAGTTGTGGGAAAGAGGAAACTAATCCTCTGCAGGATAATAGGTGCTAGCCATTGTATTGTGATGAAGGGATTAAGAAGTTTCAATGCAGTCAGGGATAGCAGCCATCCTTCTGTGTAGTTGATGGGTGTTGTTAGCTGTCCTATAGTCTGAACTGATCACTGTTGCTTCTGGCTGGGTGCAAATCATTGAGCTTTGAGCTTTTGCACTCTGCAGCTTTTGGTACCGGAAGCCAGGCTTTGTTGATTTTTAGACTTTCTTCTTTTTTGTTGAAACTGTGCTTATGTTTCAATGGCTTCCCTGTGTAGATTGACATAGTGATTGGTAGTGTTGTCCAGTACCTCTTGTGTCCTGGAAGAGGATTTCATGTCCAGCTTGTTTCAGGGTTTGTTCAGCTACTACTGATTTTTCTGGTTGCTTTTCTGGTTGTAATCAAGGGCATACAAAATATTCTAATGAAACCTAATAGCAGTCTGTCAGGTGTAATAGCCACTTACATATGCTGCCAGCCGTACAATTCCTCAAAGCTTGCTTTTAGATTTTTGTTGCCATGAAAAATCTTGAATGCCAGTTCAACTCTGTATTTAGAATGACCTTTGTGCAAACATCTATTCAGGAGGTATGCAGGCCTTAGCATTATCTCCATATTTATTTATTTATTTTAGAGTATTTTTACCCCACCTTTTTCCTTGGAAAAGGACCCAAGGCAGCTTACAGTAAAGAGGGACAATATACAGTTCAGTATAATTAAGACATATTCAAGTATTGAGAACAGGGAATTGAACGACATCTTACAGCATTAAAAGACAACATTACATTAAAGCTACAAGAGAATGCGAGCAGATAAAGAGAGAGTAAAAGTTCCATGTAAAAGTTATGGGTGACGCAGACTAACATTGAAAACATAGTGTCAGTTCAATCATACAAGGATATAAGATAAGTGGTTATAAACAAAAACATATATCCCAAGGAACATGCAATAAACATAGATCAGGATCAAAATAGAATATAAAACATTTATCATATAATTACAGCAGGAAATCATCCCTTATATTTACCAACACCAGCTGGGTATGCTTCAGCAGCAGTGCTTCAAGTAAATATGAACATTTAAAGTCTATGTCCTGAGATTGATTTTGTTGGGGAATTCTAAGACATTTACCCTCGGGTATTTTCTGTAAAGCTGTTACAAGTATTTAGAGTTAAGATTTTAACATGTCAAGCAATAATATATATTTACACATTTCAAGGGATAGTGAGAGAAAGGTGTTTTACATAGTCTCACATTTTCACACAGCAAATAAGTCTCACTTCAAAGACTTGTACAATTGATTTTTAAATTGTTCATGTACATTTGTGAACTGACATTTACAGTATTTTGATAAGTTGACTCCAATGCTAATACAGCATACACCTAGATCAATATGGCACCAAATGAAGACAATCTGTGTGTGTGTGTGTATATATATATATATATATAAGCTTCATTCTCAAGTGAGTAGTCTATACTATTTTTGTAGACTTAATGGTGAAAATCTGTTTAATTATGTAATTGTAAAATGAATCTGATTTAACCCTTGCTAACACAATCAAATAAATTAAAAGATTACATTTGCTAATGTGATGGCTATTAGGAGCCTCGTGGTGCAGTAGTTAAATGCCTGTACTGCAAGTAAAACTGTGCTTATGACCTGGGGTTCAATCCCAGGTAGCAGGCTCATGGTTGACTCAGCCTTCCATCCTTCCAAGGTCGGTAAGATGAGTACCCAGGTTGCTGGAGGGGGGCAATGAGTAGCCTCCATACTGTAATTAAAACTGTAAACCACCCAGAGGCTACTTGAAGTGGTATGGGGCAGTATATAAGCAGAACACTTCATTGAGGGCCAATAGAGAATAGTGCTATTTTAAATAATATTAATTGATGGAATATTTTGAAAGGCCATATACTAAGGCGGAGACTTGTCCACCCAAAGGATCGGGTATCAAAAATAAAAAAGGAACAATATAGTGTATGCGGTCCAGTGAAGGGAGGAGTATGCAGACCTCTACATTGGAGAAACTAAACAGCCAACACAGGAGGGGTAGCCACTCAGGACCAGAATCAGAAGTAAACCTCCATTTGAAGGATGAAGGGTACTCATTCAAAATGAGGATGTACAAATATGAGACAGAAAATATAGTAAAAGATGTTCAGTAGCTATGATTCAACTTCCAGATACTGTAGGGGTCTTTTTCTTCTATGTAGAGAGGTGAAACTGTGTCAAACAAGTTCAACTACCATGATTTCATGCAAGGTAAGTGTCTTTTTTATGTTGTCCTATGGAAACCTGCTGTCTGTTCTTTAGATGTTTCTATTCTTTGACTTCTCTGTGAAGTCAAAGAAAGTGCAGTGGTCAAATGCCTGTACTGCAGGTAAAACTGTGCTCACAACCTGGGGTTCAATCCCAGGTAGCAGGTTCATGGTTGACTCAGCCTTCCATCCTTCTGAGGTTGGTAAAATGAGTACCCAGCTTGCTGGGGGGGGGGATGTGTAGCCTGCTTAATGTAAATCACCCAGAGACTACTTGAAATGTTATGGGGCAGTATATACACAGAAAACTTTGCTTTTCCTTTGCTTTGAACACTCTAGGATGGCTGCAAGCCAAACTCGAACTAGCTCTGAGATTGCTTGTTGTGTTCCAGGCCTTATCTATCTTGACACATATAACTCTGTTTTCATATGTACTTGTAAAAATCTACTCATTCCTCACCTATATGGTAGAGAGTAGAGATGGGCATGAAATGAACTTTTAGTTCATTTAGTTTTAGTTTGTTTCATTATTCATTATTTGTTTTGTTACATAACAAAATGAATAACGAACCCCAGAGTGGATTTAGAATGAAACAAAACAAACAGAAAAAAAATGGTTTGGTTCAGTTTGGATCATTAATGGTGGCACCGGAGATGTCTCCTACCTGGTGCTGGTCCTTCCTGGAGGTCCAGTCTTCCTGGCTGCAGGGAGGTGCAACCAGGAAAAAAAGCCAATGTGGTTGATAGTAAAATAAATAAATAAATAAATAAATAAATAAATAAATATTATTTTATTTTATTTTTTAAAAAAAGGAGCGGTGACCCATCCCCAGGGGTGGCCAGGTCGGCGCCCTAAAATAAAGAAAAATATATAAAAAATAAAACCAGTGCCAACCCAGCCCCAAGGGCTGCGCGGTCGGCGCTTGGAAAAGAAAAAGGCACTGGCCCCAAACCAGCGCCTCAAAAAGCCCCTGCCACAGAGGCCAGGATCACTGCCACTGCCAGTAAGGATGATGTGTTGATGATTGAAGATGATGAGAATGATGTGGAGGATGAGGATGTGGATGCTGCCAGTCCTTTTTGTGCAGTTGTTGTCAATGTATGTGGGGTTTTTTTAATGTTTTACTACCCGCGGGCTGTCAAATGGATTAAATTGCACAAAGCGGGGGAAAACGAATAATTAATCAACAAACCAATGAGATGAAGTTTTCAAAAAAAAGTTAAAAATTAAAACAACCAAACCAAACCCTAAAACGAACCAAACCAAAATGAAACACCATTTTTTCAGTTTGTGCCCATCTCTAGTAGAGAGTATAGGGAACCAAGAATAGGCTATAGGACAGTGTGGGTGAACCTATGGCATGGGTGCAAAAGGTGGCACTTGGAGCCCTTTCTGTGGGCACTCGACATTGCCTCTTCAGAGCCACCTGTATTCAGGTTAAACGGCTATATTGACACTTGGAAGAAAAAAATAATGGGTTCTGAATAGCTGCTTGGGCACTCAGTCTTTAAAAGGTTTGCCATCACTGTAGAGAAGGACTGCACGTCTTTTGGAATTTTATGTGTCAGTTGTTTGGAAGAGGGTAATATGGTGGGAAAACATAACATGTTTATGTCTGGCACTATGTGCTCACTCAGGAATCCTCTTTCACACTGTGTTAAAAATTTCTTACCTTTTGGTTGGGATTGGAAAGGTAAGCATAGATGTTTAAGGGTATGGTTGAATAGCCAACACTGCATGCACTCTAAAAGGTTGGAGAAGAATTTAGTTAATTTTTTCTTCTAATCAAAACTTACTATTCACACAGACATTTTCAAGAGTCCAGCAGAAATAACTGGAGGAAATACAAACATGCAAAAAGAAGGAGAATGTGGGAAAAAGTGAGACAGATTCACTCACAAAAGTTATTTGCCTGCTTGCAGAAATACAGTAAAAATTGGGACAGTCTAGCCTCCTATGGGAAGGAGTTCAAATTCTGGGAACAGCAACAGAGAAAGCTTGTGTTGTCTCCTGCGTTCTCACAGAGGCACCTATGAAGGTGGTGAGATGAAGATAAAAGACTTCTGTCTCAACTGCTCTGGGTTCCTCCAAACACTGGCATAGCTAGAGTTTGGAGTGGCTGGGGACAAAGTCAGTTTTTGCACCCTTTCTCCCCCCAACCATGTCTCAACAAGGGGGGCCAGATCCTGGGGGAGCAGTGGGGGAGGGGAAGAAGGGTCTCTCCTTCTCAAGACCTCTTTGTGGGTCTCCTTTCCAGTTAAGGCTCTCCTGTGAAAACTGCACAGTGTGAGGATAGCGCCAAGCAGGCAATGTTTCTTTTCAAGCATCACCTCTGTAGCATGCTTCCCCCTCCTCCTTTCCTCCAGCTAAGGCTTGGTGATTGTTAGCCTGGGGAAAGGAGGAGAGGGAAGCAGGTGATGGGATTTTCCCCCCAGGCAGCACCTCCATCACACACTTCTGTCTCCCCCTTTCCCTGGGCTAACAATCACCAAGCCTTAGCGGGGTGGGGGGAAGAGGGGATCAATTGATGGAGGTGCTGCATGGGGAAAAATTGCACACTTCGCTCTCCTCCTTTTTCCCAACTAATGATTGCCAAACCTTAGAGGTGTGAAAGGAGGACTCCTGACAGGATGGTGCATGGATTCCTCCTGCTGCTCCCTTCCAGGCACCCCCAGACTGCTGTGTGCCCCAGGGCAAATGTACTTTTCTGCCCCTCCCTAGTTATGCCAGTGCCTCCAAATTCCACCTATATTCTTGTGCTACCTTTTGTTCAGACCAGATTGTGAGACATTTTATTTCTTTATTTTTACTGTTGTTTCACTGCATAGAAATTTGCATGTATTTTCCATACATGCTTCATGCATGTTGTTATCTTTCAAAGTACACATATTTTGGCATACAGTTTTGCCCTTGATCGAAATATGATTAACTTACATGTTACACTTAAAGTTCAATAGTTACCATTCAATATTTAAAGTTACAGTTCAATATTCAACACATTTTCCAGGGTTTATTTTGTTTCTCATGTTAATATTATTTGCTTTACCACAATCCTTAAAAGCATGCAAAATTGCAAAGCAAAACGAGTTTTGCCTTGAAAAATGGCCCAGTAGGAGTATTTTTAGTTTAAAAAACCCTGAAAACTACTGATTTTTTGTGTTAAATCAGGTTCAACATATGCTAGCCAAATTCACACCTTTAGCAGGTATAACATGTTCTGTACCGCGATGGGTATTTTTGTTCATTTGTTTTGGTAGCAGCTTCATGAAGTAAAGGAAGGGAAGTTTGGATTTCACACAATTGCTGGAGGAGAAAGTTCGACTAACAAATGAATCAATCCTTCCTTCTAGAGATCAGGTCCTATGAATAGGATCTGAGGTGTGTGTGAATGGGGAATCTCCCATTACATCAGGAGTGTCTTTTGTTGCAAACAAGGAGGTTTTATCATTCAGTAGTCCATTTTTGGTTGCCACTTTCATCTCCCACTCTCAGCTACCTCCAAGTATAGCAGGAAAGGTTCCTGCATGGAAACTGCTGAAAATATTCCAGGAAGTGTAAGCAGTGTTTTGCTTGGTGGACCAGTGATACAACCTCCATAGAAAGAATCTTTCTTTGCATTTGTATCTTTCTTTGAACTGGATCATAAAGCCACAGATATTCAGTATTTTGCCATATGTTGAGAGAGAATGATGAATAAAGTGAGGCACTAGATTTCAGGGGAGTTGGGTTCATATTGTGCACATAATAGAAACACTATGCTTAAATCAGTGTTGCTTTTCAAAAAATGTAAATTAGCAACTTTATCTGGTTTTGATGGTTGTGATAATATTATTCTGTTTTCATGTGGATTCAGATTTAATTTTGTTCTTAATTTTGAATAATAAAGAAAATTCAGCTTGTGATCACATTTATTCGCAATACAGTGGGGCATTGTGCTGGTGATTTTGTTGTATTAAAGAACTTTAATTTTAAACTAACGTCCATTAACTTCCCATTAAGTTACCTTTTTCAATTATTATATTGGTGTGTTGGTAGAAGGAGCACACATAGAGATCATATACCTAATAGTCAGGAAGAAATTTTAATGTCTTTCTGGTGCATTCAAAGTAGAACACACTATGGTGAAAGAGTCCCTGCTGTTCTTCGCTAACTTGTGTACCATTGCAAGCTAAGGGAATGTGTAATTAAAATCAATAGAGAAAAATCTCTGAGAAAACAAATTAAAGCAAAAAAGTGTTCTGCTTAGCAAAGCAAAAGCAAAGTTTTCTGCTTATATACCGCCCCATACCACTTCAAGTAGTATCTGGGTGGTTCACAGTTTTTAATTACAACATGCAGGCTACACATTGCCCCCCCCCGCTAGCTGGGTACTCATGTTACTAACCTTGGAAGGATGGAAGGCTGAGTCAACCATGAGCCTGCTCCCTGGGATTGAACCCCAGGTTGTGAGCATGGTTTTTGCTGCAGTACAGACATTTAATCACTGCACCAAAAATCCTTAACCAATACATTGTGGCCCAATTTGAATCCCCCAATTCTTGTCTCATCTCTTTCTTTCGGGACATTTGACAATATTGTTGAGGCTTACAGTCAGGATGTGTCCCCTATATTTCTAGAAGCCCAGATATATTCATGGAGAAGAAATGCCTCTCATCAGTTAAAAACATCACACAAACATGATCAGCTAGGTAGTATGACTGCATTATCATTTACTATAAATGACTTCTGATTAAAAGGGATTACTGATGTCTCATCAGTAAAAAGTATAAAATTTTTCTTTGAGGGAGGGGGAAAGGCCATAGCAAAGTCCCCTGTTTTTACTTCATTCTTAGGATAATCCAAAACAACAAAATGCAAAATCAGTGCTCTTAAAAGGAACACTGGCTGTGTTTTGGTTGTTTTAATTTTCTTAAGCTGGTGATAAATGTAATTAAAGAATGTGAGGCTCTGGCTCAAGTAGCCTTTTCCACCACAGTGGAGAATTATTGAAAGAGGGGAGAAAATTCTTTAGTTATCCAAATTTCAAGGACTAAAAATCATCAGCAGATGGTAATTCTGGGGTGTTTTAAAACTTATGTTACTTTTGTACCAGAGCCACCCACATCAAATTCTTCTGCTGTGGATATCAGGTATGATTTGTTTGCGGCAAACTTTAAATTTCATGATAAATGTCGTGGGGAAATCTTCCTTGTTGCCAGCTCTCCTTGTGCTTTATATCTCAAAAGGTATTTGCTCATGGGGTTGCATTGAATATATTCCTATCTAAATAATAATAATCATGTGTCCTCAAATCAATTCTGACATATTGCAACCCCTTTGCAGGGTGCACTAGGTCGAGAATACTCAAGAGATCAGTTCTTCTGGGGGCGCCCTGAGGTTGTGCAGCTTGCCCAAGGCCACATGGACTGGCTCTGCTTTCAGGAGGCAAAGTGAGGAATCAAACTCTTAATTTTTGGCCCTGCAGCCACATACTTGAACCACTTGTGTGTGGGGGAGTGCTTTAGGGAACTCGTGGTGTAGAAATATTTATATAAACTGTTGACTATGGGAACATTCTAATTCTAAAACCACCAAGTTACTATCCTTCTTTTCATAGTACAGGGAGTTTTCTTTCTTTCTTCCTTCTTTTGTTGTGACATCAATAATCCCTTTTAATAAGAAGTTGTTTATAGTAAGGATATGGTTTCTTCAAGTGGAAGGTTTTTGCCCCCTCTGAGAGATTCAAGACAAGCTGTTTCTGTGTTTTCTGTGTTTTCTTTTTTCTTTCTTTTTTCCTCCCCCCACCACCCCACACATTGATGAGCCCTATCAAATTTTACAAGAATCAAAAGAGATACTAGAAGAAACTGTATCTTCAGATAGGGATTCTTTCAACCTTCAGATGTTCAGCCAAACGTTTTCAGTGGCTGCTGTTGCTTCTAAAAGAGACTTTGTCCTGCTTAGAAAGCCACAGTACTCATTTTAATCTTTTGTTGTTGGTAAGAAAAATAAAAGCTACTTTTTTTAGTAAGAGAAAAATAAATTGAAAGACAAAATGCATTATTTTTGCCTCTTCTGGTCTGTCGGAATAGAAGAAAGTGCATGGGAGGGAAAGAAGTTCCATCTCTCTTCATATAAAGAAAGACTTGTAAAATGTTTTTCTTTTAACAAAACAAAACAAAATATATCAGAATTCCTGTGTTCTCTACTGTATTATTTTTCTCCCATCTCCCTTTCAGTAAGCCTCCCATTCACTGCATTGTGAATTCCCAGGGTACATAGTCTGGAAAGACAGAGGAGTGAAGGGAACGTGAAAATAATACTGGGAATATACAGATAATTTATTGGCTTACCTATGTTGTAAGTACTCAGTGTGGTGTAGTGAACAGAGTGACAGACTAGGACTCAGGAAGCGTGGGTTTGAATCGCCACGCAGCCATGGAAAATTCCTAGGGGTGTTTGAACAGGAAAAAATTGCTTGTTAAATATTTCTCTTACCTTGAAAACCCTATTAGGTTCACAATAAATTGGTTTCAACTTGTAGGCACATAACAATAAGAACTGTAGAGGATGATGTTACCTGTTTAAAGTACTAACATTCACACCAGTGTCCACAATCTTTATATCACTGTTTAACCCAGATGTTAGGTATTGCGTTTATTCAGTGCCTTGTATTCTGTTCATTTATGTGTGGATTTATGGACATTTTTCCTGTCCTGTGATCCATTTCTTGACAATTTATTTATTTATTTACCACATTTGACTGACTGATTGATACATTGATATACCACCCCATTATTGCAGTGCACTATTAAAAATAACAGGTTAATAACAGTTTAAACTATTTATTTATTTATTTATTTATTTATTTATTTATTTATTTATTTATTTATTTATTAAGAGTATTTCTATCCCACCTTTCTCCTTGGAAAAAGGAACCAAGGTGGCTTACAGAATGAGGGATAATATACAGTCCAGTACAATTAAGACATGTTCAAGTAGTGAGAACAAGGAATTGAGGAACTTCTTACAGCATTAATAGACAACATTACATTAAAGCTACAAGAGAATGTGGGCAGTTAAAGGAGAGTAAATTTCCATATAAAGTTATGAGTGATGGAACCTAATATTGAAAACATAGTATCAATGTAAACCCATAAGGTTCTAAGTAGTTATAAACACAAAGTCTATGTGATCCAGTGTGTGTGTTTCTTGTGTCGTTACAGTTGTGACCGACTCCTTGTGACTCCATGTCCATGGAGTTTTCTTGGCAGGAATATTGGAGTGGCTTGCCAGTTCCTACACCAATGTAGGTAGACTATCCTATACACATAATAGGTAGACCATCATTCAGGGAAAGCTTGCCTGAAGAGAAAAATCTTTGCCTCTTTCTGGAAAGACAACAGAGAAGAGGCAGTCATGGACTGTAGTGGGAGGAAGTTCCAGAGTCTGGGCACCACAGCTGAGAAGGCTCTTTCATGGGTTTCCAGGAGAGGTGCCTGTGAGGATGGCGGGATGGAGAGAAGGGCCTCTCCTGATTACCTTAACACCTGAGTTGGTTCATACTATGATATTCTATCTTTGAGGTAGCTAGGATCCAGGCCATATAGTGCTTTGTAGGCCAAGGTCAGCAACTTCAATTGTGCCAAATAGCTGATTGGCAGCCAGTGGAGTTGCTTTAGTAGCGGTGTAAAGTGAACTCTGTACCCCATCCCTGTCCGCAGTCCTGCTGCTTTACTTTGGACCCGTTGAAATTTTCTGAGGCTTTTTTATTGGTAAGCCCCACATAGAGCACATTACAGTAGTCTAGCTGAGATGTCACGAGGGCATGTATCACCGTGGCCACAGCTGGTTTCTCAAGAAATGGGCATAATTTGCATACTGAGTCCAAGAGCACCCCCAAGCTGCGTACCTGTTTTTTTCATTTGGAGGGTGACCCCTCCAGTATCCACTCGTCTGTCAGAAAGCCACTCTGGGCAGTTTACAACATAAAACAAAGAGTTAGAAAATACAGATACAAGGCTAAAATTAAAAGCAAAAATATTACAAATGAAAACTTAACTAAAACATCATTCATAAAAATCAAAAGAATTAACTATCTAATAAAATAACTATTTAAACTATAATAGAAATCACCTTTTGTTTCAGGAACATTTGATCATTCTTTGTCTCTTGGACATTTCTAGATGACTAAGTAAAATTTTTATGCTTTGTTTTGCATAAGACCTGCACAATGAACTTCTTCAAATAAAGCAGTGGTGTCCAAACTTCAGCCCTCCAGATGTTTTGGACCACAACTCCCACAGTCCTTTGTCATTGGCAATGTAGGCTTGGAATCCTGGGAGTTGTGGTCCGAAATATCTGGAGGGCTGAAGTTTGTACACCCCTGAAATAAAGCATTGAACTAAAAGAACAGCCTTGCTGGAACAGGCCACAGCCCATCCAGTCCTGCATTCTGTCTCACACAGCAGCTCACCATTTGCTTCAGGGTATTCCCAAGCAGATATCTTCACCTGCTTACAATTCCCTGCAAATGGTATTGAGAGATCTCTCTCCAACGCGGAGGTTGTCCTTAGGTATCCATAATGATAGCCATTGATACCCTTGTTCTCCATGAACTTGTCCAATCCTTTCTTAAAGCTGTCAAGGATGGCAGCTGTCACCACTTCTTCTGGCAGGGAATTCCATAGAACAGTGATCCTCTGGGTGAAAAAGTACTTCCTCTTTTGTTTGAGATCTAGCTCCCAAAAGTTTCATGAAGTGCCCCCTAGTTCTATCTCTTCCTTTCCACTCATACATACAGTATTCCTCCTCTGTGGCTACTAAGGCAGGTTCAGAAGCAGAGTCACCATGTTTTATCATTATGTCCAAACACTAGCTGTAGTTCATCTCAACAGCGTATGAAGTTGGTTTGTTCCAGTAAATCATTGTTAATGCTAATTATGAACATTTGTTCTGCTTGCAGCTGTTACACTAAGCTTCAGTCAGAAACAGATTTTGCTCACAGAATGCTGAATCATGGGTTAGCATTATGTCTAAGTATGCTAACCACTCTGGGAAGATCTTGAGGCCATGCACACTCCCATCAGTACTCACACTCTCTCACCACCACCAGCAACCTTTTTCTACAAAAGGGTGCTTGCATTCTACAGGAAATGCAGCAGGAATTTTACTTGTTTTGCAGGTAATTGGCAGCGGGGGGGGGGTTGCTTTGTTTTTTCAAATTCAGAATCTCCAATTGGAGACTCCAAAAGAGTCTCCAATTGACAAAACATTAAGAAATAAGATTACCATGACCCCTAGAGAATTCACAGTATTCAGGAAGAGGGAATTTAGGGCATGAGGATTTGGTGTTGCTGGGTGTCCGTTTTTACCTTGGATTCATACACTCTGGCATAACCTTTAATAAATAAAATACTTATAATAAGATATATCAGCTATTTATGAGGAGAGAACACAATATTCTGAAAGATTTAGATCTGTTAAATAGACCCAGTTTAACACACAGTACTTTAATTGGAATAAAGAAATCAGATAATGTCTGAGGTCTAAATTGTTGTCCCTCACTTTTTAATGAAATAGCAAGCAGCATGATATATTTAGTTATCATAATGAATTAATCAAGACAATTTCATAAAGTGATAGTACAATTATGTAAAAAGGATATTTTAAGATTTGATGGTTTACTTACACTTTAAAACATAATGTATACAAGGGAAGAACAGGCAGTGCTGTCTTTCTCTTTTATCGTTTTGTCAACATATATTATGACCAGTCAATATTAAAAGGGAAACTTTATATATTAAAAAAAGCAAATGATCAAAGAAGGAAGCGTTCAGGTATACTGAATGTAATTCTAATGATGTTTGCCTCTTTTATTTCTCTTTTTATAGTTCTGTTTGTGAAATATACAATTATAATAATGTTATGGCCTCAAGAATGAAATACGTTCCAACAGGGGGTTTTGTGTCCTTTCTCTTTGTCAGCCAATACAGAATTTGCCAGATCTGCTAAGAAGTAGGTGCAGCATATCCATAGCTCAGTTATGCTGAGCCAGCACAGATTAGACGAGAACACAAGAGCTATAAATTTAACAAAGTGTTCATTTTCTAAAGTGACTGCTTTATGCAGCCACAAATGGAAGGAAACAGCATTTCACTCTTAATTTCCCCCCATCATGCAAATAAAAACTTTAGTGGTAAAAAGCTTCATTTAGTGCCTTTCTGCTCTTAGTCTGTTTTGAGTTCGTAGCTCAAATAATACACTATACAAAAATGGGGAGAGGTTTATTTTGGGATGTATAATTTGAAGCACAAATTACCTGGTAATTTTTAGAACATTTCCTTTTGTACAGATTTAGTCTTGAAAACCATAAGATTTTCCTTTTTGTAATTTAAACTTAATGATTTAAGGATACTTCTCAAAATAACATAAAGATTTACCATCATATGGATTTTTGTTTTAATCTCATTTGTTGTGCTGACTTGATGATATTTTCAAAGTATGCTCTCAATACTGAATTTCATGCTAAAAGAATTTTAATCCAATGCTTTTAAAGCCCGTTTTGTACCATAATAGGTAGGCATCACAGTGAACTATTATCCTTCTTTCTATTTTTTTTAAAGAAGCTGAATTGACAAAAATTCGACAACTGCTATGATTGACTTCATGTAACTATAAATATATGCAATTTGATTAAAACTGCTATTTTTCTGTATTATGGGCTGAAATCTGTTGCTTAGCATAGTAGGTCATACTAGAGTAGGCCAATTAAATCAATGAAGATTTGGTGAGTCAATTATTCTGTAACTTCCATTGATTCAAATGGGCCTACTTTACTTACAACTTTAGTTGCAACTAAGGTAGGCCCATTTAAATTAATGGAACATATGAAGAACTTGATTCACCAAATTTCCAGTTAATCAATGGTCTTCCTGTAGTGTGATATACTGTGTTATACATAGTGTGATATAGTAGTGTGATATACATCAGGGTGTCATCTGGGAGTTGAGTCATGGCAAGCGGACTTCTTTTCTTGTGGGATCGAAACATTTCACTACTCATCCAAGTAGCTTCTCCAAGAAAATAAATTCAGTTGCCATGACTCAACTCCCAGATAACCTCACCTGGATGACTGAAAATCTCCTCTGTGCTTGCAGTGAGCAGCACACTGGAAACTGTCAAATCTATAAAATGTCCAGTATAAATGATACCACACTGTGATGAAGTGGAGAAACCCTGATGTTGAAAATATGGCTTCCCCGGTGGTGCCTAATTAATGTCATTACAGACATGTACATGTGTGGGACATATTCAGCACAGTATAGATAGAACATTTGGGATGGCAATAAAAATACAAAACTAGAAAAAGTGAGGGAAACAATGTAATTATGTATGTGGCTCAATGGTGTTTCAGCACAAAGAGACATTGGGAGGACATTTGATTTGTCTTTATGTTCATTCATAGATTTCATAGACATGTAGTATTTTTGGCGTGCAGTTTCCTGTTTAGCCCTACATACACAGAGAGATTACTGGAACAGGAGGGAGGAGAATGACTTTAAATGCTGCTCTTTTTGTATCACTATCTTCCCACTTTCCTTACCACTGAAAATTCGGATTTATCGGAATACGAGGAAAGTTAAAAGCTTTTGGGTAGTATAAAAGGCTGGGCTCAGTCAATACTTCAGGAACCTTTTCAACAACTGCTTTGTCACTTGACGAATGTGATGTGAACCTACTGGGGGAAAGACCAGAATAATATGTGCATGTGGCTAGGCATGGAGTTGAAGGCACATTTCCCAAACACAATGTGAAATATTAGATTTAAGTAGAAAGAGCAGGATGAAAGGCCCTGAAATGACAAGAAAAACTTTAAACATCATGAGGAATTACATCCGAAGCTTTGGAGTCAAGTCAAAGCCAAGAGTGGCAGGAATGATCACAGTAGGAGAGATAAGGAAGATAGATTCCATACAGCTCATTAAAGAAGCAGGCATCAGATGGTTATAGTAAGCCATGAATATGCTAATAGATCTATTTTTTTCCATCGATAGGAGCAGAGAAAAAAGGACACCTTTGACAAAAGATGGAAGAATGAGAAATGACAGGGTTTGCTGAGAACACAGATCAGCTTTAAAAAGACCTTGTAGTTAGAATTTGAGGACTTGTGAGATAATACAGATGCTATTTGAAGAAAAGAAAGAGTAAGAAGTTGTGTTCAGCTTACATTGTATCTATCTAGCTGAAAGTTTTACGATATGGCCTGGAGGCTTCTAGTAGGATATTGCTGGGTCTTTCCAGGTCAGTCACACTTGGCAATGAACTGCTTCAGGTTTGCTTCCCCCTAATTAGGCTATATTGACTTGCTGGGTAAATGGAGAATTGTTGTCTGTGGCCAGCATTTATATGATTCATGCAGTAATGTAATGAGAAAGAACCCTAGAGAGAGGGAAGGTGATTTTAATTGGCTGGATATAAAATGATCTATTGCTAATCTTTTACTCCCAAAGAAACCTAGACAGTTTTGTTTTGCTTTGCTTACTCATATGCCCCTTTGTTTCCTGTAGGACACAAGGTTGTTTGCTACATACATTTTTAACATAGATGCGACATAAAAATGTTATAAATTATAACTTTTGAGAGGTCCTCAATTTGTCTTATGAGCCAAAGAATAAGAAGCCTCTGGATACCCCAAAATAATCTGTAAGATAATTGTGTAGTAAAAATGCCACTAAATCAGTGAACATTTGGTAACTCAACACCTCCATAAGTTCTGTTGATTATATTGTGACTCACTACATTTCATCCTTTGTACAGACATAATTGTGGCAAAGAGGAAGGGATGGACCCACATTCCAACAAACCCCACATGGAAAGGCCCCATGTTCCAATCAATCAATCAATCAATCAATCAATCAATCAATCAATCAATCAATCAATCAATCAATCAATCAATCAATCAATCAATCAATCAATGGGGAATCTGTGCATTACAAAAGGACTACAGTGTGCTCCTCCACATCCAGATCACTGTCCTGCTGAACAGAACAGAAAACCAGGTTCAATGTACACCTACATTATGAGTGAGGCCATAGTCCTCATGGAGGACATCATGGAGTCTCAAACCACTTCTGACAAGAATGGATTATGAAGTGCCCTACCAGAACTAAATAGAGGGGTGTGGTGGCTCAGTGGACTAAGGCTTCCGAAAATGGTTGGCTGCAAAGTTAGCAGCTCAGCAGTTTGAATCCTGGGTGCCACGCAGCGGAGTGAACTCCCGCTGATAACCCTAGTTCCCGCCAACCTAGCAGTTTGAAAGCATGTAAATGCAAGTAGATGAATAGGTACTGCTGCAAAAAGGTAAAACAGTGTTTTCTTGTAGCCATGCTGGCCACATGGCCATAGATTTGCACAGCACTGGCTCTTCGGCTTCATTACGGAGATGAGCACCACCCCCAGAGTCGGACACAACTAGCACACATGTGCGGGGGAACCTTTACCTTTTTACCAGAACTAAGGCCACTGTAGCAGTAACCCCCCCCACCCAAGCAAACTGTCCTAGCCCAGGAAGGGAGGCTGCCTGAGAAGCAGTGTAAGCAGCAGAATAACAGAATTCTTATTATATTCCAGGCTCCCACTTTCAAATGCACACAATGAAATTTAAGCCAAGTTACCACTGTATATAGAGAAAAATGTTGTCCGTTATGGTAAAATCTATAAGCCCTCACTAAAGCAGAACTAGCAAATGAATGAAATTGCAACATTTATATACTTTGCATTGGCATAATGGAGCTACAGTACTGCCACTTGTGCTACCAATTGGTTTTAGCCCTATGTACCACCAAAAAGAGCAGCAATATATACACGGAGTATCACTTTTTGAAAGAAAAAAGGAGGGCAGATGTTTGAAAGTTTATCCTTGTTTAGGAAGTGGTCCAGTCAACGCAGGTGCACCTGTGGCTCTAGAAGTAATACATTCTAATGTGCCATTCCCCCCCTTTATTTATTCCATATTCCATAATACGAAGTTCCAACACATGAAACCTAATTACCTGAAGTACAACATGGATACTAGGGGATCTCAAGGGTGTGCAAGTCATGGTTATGTTTTTTTCCAAATTGATTAATCAATGTTACTTAATTAAAATCTATGGGCTGCAGTGCAATCGTTGGTCACCTTCTGTAATTAGCGGACACAAAGCTGCAATAGGCATGGTGAAGCCATTCTTCTACTGGCTGAGAGAGCTTCTCACAATCTTTCCCACTGTAGAGTCCCAGACCTCTCACACATTTTGGCAGTCTGGGAGAAAAAGAAGGTCATGCCTGAATTGAGGAAAGGAGAATGAACAGATAGAAAGGCTGAACAATCCCCAAGGTGAGTGAAGATGAAGACAGGGGCGGGGTGGGGGTGGGGAAATGGGGAGAGCAGAAAAAGAAGTGAAAGAGCAGAGGGAAAAGAAAAGCTTTCCAATGAGAGTAGGATTATAAGGAGTTTCTAGTCCTTGTGCAGCCAGATGCTCCTACCGATAATGCAATAAAGCCATACAACAACAACACCATTAAATACATTGACGTCACAGCAAATAACACAAATGAAACAAACCAGTACAAGGCTTTATAATGGAGGTCCAACTAATTTGTTATAGCCTAACAATAGTAGTATGAATTCTAGGTAAGCATCAGGGGAAAGGCAATTATAGGAAGGGTGTGTGTGACCACAGCACAGTTCTACTGCCCAGCCTGTACTCAAGTTTTGAGGATTTATTTTCCTTCCTCTATTTTATTAAAAATAAAATAAGGCTCATAAAAATTAAGAAAACCATAATACAGGCCCAAATGTAAATGCTTGGCGCTAAATACGGCTAATTCAGAACTGTTCCAGAGAGATCTGAAAGCAAATACACAAAACTGATTTACTCACATATTTCTGTTTAATAGAACAGGCCACGTGTGAGCTTTAAAGCAGTAATCTAGAAAATAAAGATATGCATTATTTTATTTATTTATTTATTTATTTAGAATATTTTACCCTGCCTATCTCCTTTGAAAAGGACCCAACATGTCTTACAATAATGAGAGACAATAAGCTGACCGCTATAACCACTTCTTGTGGCAGGGAGTTCAACAGACCAGTGATCCTCTGGGTGAAAAAGTACTTTCTCATTTAGTTACAGACAGACTTGCCACTAAGAAATATTTTGGACATCCTGGTTGTGGAAGAGGGGGTGGGGGTTGAAAGACTTCAAGTTCTTTATGGCTCATATTTAAAAGGATGAAACTAGGATCAAGTTTGGAACATAAAGGATTCAAATAATGGGTTTGTATAGAGTTCTGATTCATACAACCACAGGGCGGAGAGGGTTTATTTCTTAGTCAAGCCAAACTTCTCTGTCTGCAGAGGCTCGGCTAGAGAGGCTTTGAAGATACTTTTCTGCAAAGTGATTTTTTTTTTTTTGAGACTAGAATCTCCAAGATGGTCAATACTCGTTTCAGTGACATCTGAAAAAATCCTGGGGGACATCAGATCAGAAATTAAGCTTGCACTTGCAAAGAAAGGTGCCATGGGATTCAATAGACTCAGCTAAAACAGGGGAATGATGAGACCTGACACACCTTCTTTGCATATTAATGGAGCTGATGGATTAATGGCCCCTAGCACTGTCAACCAAAACACCTAAAAAGGGATTCTCTTCTGACAGAAAAATGGAAGAAGCAGTAAGTAGCAACAACTGGTGTCTGGATTCTCCAGGGGTAAGACAAAATAACAGAACAACAGACAATTTATTTAGGGGCATTGTGACTGGACACCCCTACAACCTATGGATGTTTCAAGGCATTTATTCTTCATAGGAAAACAGGATGCTGTAGTTAACCTTCCTTCAGGAGAAAGGACAGGGGAAATGGATTATATCAGATCTTGGATTTTTTTTTTATTTTGGTGGGGGTGTAAAAATATAATAATTCAATAGTCATGCTGTCTGGAGGATTCTGGATGTTTTAACTCCATAAAGTAACTTTTACAAGGGCACAGCAGGTAAATACTGTAGTGTGAAAGCACCTTCGAGTATGGTTTTCTCTTTGGGAATATCTGCTTGTCCCTTTTCTTGTGAATGTTGCTTCATTTGTTAGGGTACCTGTCTACGACCTGTGGGTGATTCAGAGCACAGTTGAATGTCCTGGGTCCTAGGCTGATCAAGGGATATTTTCTGAACATCACCTGTATTCTGCTAGGCCCACAATAATGCTCAAAGCCTGTGAATCTGCTTTGTATCACCAGTAGGACCCTCATTACTGTTCAGCGGAAGTGTCAACCTCGCTTCTTGAGCACAAGGCTGAACTACAAGAGAACATTGTACTGCATCTGCATCTAACTCTGCTTTAAACACCAGATGAAAGGAGGAGTTTTCTCAGACTCCCTCATCTGTTTCTCAAGTATTTCCACATTTATTATCATGTCCTATTGTTGATATTTTAGAATAAATTGGGTGCATCTGAAACCTGGGCAGATCCGTAGAGGAAACGACATTTGGTTTAAACATACAGGATCAAGTTTGATTGATCTTGTATGTTTACATGTCTAAAAAATAGAAAGAAACAAAAAAATATCATTTCATACCCATCTTGATTTAAGACATATTCATATTAGGAACAGAATTAAAAGAGGCATCTCACAACATTCAAGAAAATCCATTATGAAGAATAGAAACTAACAGGGAAAACACTGGTGTTCATGCATGGTAAACCATCTACAAGTCACATAATAGGCTGTCCACCATTCATGGAAAGCTTGTGCCCATGTTACCAGCAGGAAAAAGGATGACAAGCATATATAGCAAAGGGCAGCCTGAAAATTTACTTCTCTTCTAACCTCTATGCTCGGAGTGTTTTCATTTAGAATTTTCATGCTGATCAAAAAGCCAGGAGCTCAGGAGGTTTTGCCTTTCAAATGACTATTCTCAAAATCAATATTAGAGCCATGGATTCCTAGATTCCTTCCATATTAAAAAGGGGGGGGTATGGGACAAACTATTTTCTTTCAAGATACAAAAGTGTGGTGTTTCCAATGCATTTGATCTGTTTTAAATCTGTAGACAGAAAAGATTGCTGTTGTCCACCAAGAGGGGTGTGTGTAAACACCTTTACTTTTTAAAAAGACCATTACTCAGATCCATTTGACCAAATATCCCCATATATGGCACAGAGCAAAAACAAACTATCTGCTATATTTGTTCCAAATTTGATGCTGTTCCAAGGTCCAGCTTGTAAGTTTTTTATATATAGAAGTGATATTTGTTGTTCCAGAAATGTATTACTATCTTCACAAATTTAAGAGTTACAGCATCCAGCCACCGTGTCTTTCTTTTTTCGCCTCTTACATTTCCTGACTACATTGTACCTTGGGCTAACACCCACCTAAGTTCCCAAATGCCAGCAGAAGGTACATATTTTCTTCTGCAAATCCAGTAACATTCATGACATCAGGAATTGGAAAGGTTCCATTTTGCTGGAACACCTTCCTTACCATCTGAGGCTGCAACGGCTGGGCCTCTTCACTCTTGAACGACGGAGCCTAAGAGGAGACCTGATTGAATTTTATAAAATCATACATGGTGTGGACAAAGTAGGTAAGGAAAAACTGTTTTCCCTATCGCACAACACTAGAACTAGGGGGCACTCCATGAAACTTTTGGGTGCTAGATTACAAACAAATAAGAGAAAGTACTTTTTCACCCAGAGGATCACTGGTCTCTGGAACTCCCTGCCAGAAGAAGTGGTGACAGCTGTCAGCCTTGACAGCTTTCAGAAAGGATTAGACAAGTTCATTGAGAACAAGGGTATCAAATCAATGGCTATAATTATGGATGCCTAATGACAACCTCTGGGTTTTCCTGTCAGATGAAAGGAAACTAGACACTTGTCTTTTGTAAGGGAATGCTACAAAAGTGAAATCTGCCTTGTGGTATGTAATTGAAAAACTCACTTTCTCTTCCCTTCCAACAGGTTGAGTTCCTAAGTCATTTCCAGGAAAATGAGCATGCTGATTTCCATGGCTTTATGACATTTAATTATAACACAGACTAATTAATTCCAGTTTTTCTTTGTAATTAAAATAGTGTTTACTAGAGCATTAGACAATGTTTACTAGGGCAGCAACAATACAATATTGGCACCATACTCAAAATCATAGCTACCCTGTTCCCTGAGAATTTAATGGCTAGGATATGTTTATTAACATAAGAAATATATTAATAAGCTGACTGTCCTGTATCTAGAAGCATTACATCTCACTCTATTAGATTTATATCAGCGGCATATATAAATGAAAAATAAACCTATAAACTTGTGCAGGCTATCTCCATTAGTCATCATTTTACAGTTACCAGACAACAGTCATATATGTCAGCAGATTTTAATGTTACCTGAAATAGTCAGTTGATGAAAAACCTCCATTACACATATTCATTATTCCTTTAATGCAACATGGCCTTGCATGTAACTGATTAGAATGGCGATGAAAGCATGTAATGATGTGGACGCAACACACAGTTTTCATTAGTAACTTATGTTGTTGTGCACCTTCATCTTTCACTGAGTGACATATTTCAGAATGAGGTCTGTTCCTCATTAAAATATACTTAACTAAGCATAAGATCCAGCCACGTGTCAGTTATGTACGTCCCACTGATTTCAAGCAGAGGCATCACCCGATTTGCAAAGAGGCTTCCTCCAGCCCCTCTCCTTCTGCTGCCTCACCTGATTTGCAAATAGGCTTCCTTCCATGGAAACTCTCCCCTCTCCTTCAGCATCCAGGATTCCAGCTCCACCCCAATCACCTTGTTTGCAAAGAGGTCTCCTCCATGGAGTCTCTCCTCTCCTGTTCTACAGCTGGGATTCCCCTGCCAAATGAAGTTGGCTAGAAGTCCACATCTACACCATGGTTTAGGTAACTGCTCTGCTTGGGACTAAGAACATTAGAGCCATGCTAGATCAGGCCAAAGGCCCATCTAGTCCAGCTTCCTATATCTCACAGTGGCCCCACCAAATGCCTCTGAAAGCACATGAGACTAGATATCTGTCTTCTGATACCACTCCTCTGCATCTGGGCTTTGAAGTACACTGGTTTTAAACCTGGAGATTACACATCTCCATCAGGGTTTGTAATCTGTGATGGACTTTTCCTCCAGGAATTTGTCCAATCCTCTTTTGAAGGCATCGAGGCCAGATGCCATCACCACATCCTGTGGCAGGGAGTTCCACAGACTAACAACACGCTGGGTTAAAAAAAAAATTCTTTTGTCTGTTCTCACTCTCCCAACCCTTAATTTGTGTGGATGTCCCCTAGTTCTGGTATTTTGTGAGAAGAAGAGCGTCCCTCCATCCACTTTACTCATGCCCTGCATTATTTTGTACGTCTCAATCATATCCCCCCTCAAGTGCCTTTTTTTCCAGACTAAAGAGCCCCAAATGCTGTAGCCTTTCCTCATAAGGGAAGTGCCCCAGCCCAGTAATCATTTTAGTTGCTCTCTTTTGCACCTTTTCCAGTTCCACTATGTCTTTTTTGAAATGTGGTGACCAGAATTGTACTCAATACTCGAGGTGTGGCCTTACTATCGTTTTGTATAATGGCATTATAATGTTGGCTGTTTTATTTTCAATCCCCTTTTTGATCATCCCTAGAATGGAATTGGCCTTCATCACCACTGGCACACACTAGATAGACACTTTCATTGAACTCTCCACCAACACACCAATGATCGCTTTCCTGATTCATCATGGATAGCTCAGAGCCTATGAGTTGATAGATAACATTTTGATTGTTTGCCCCAATATGCATTACTTTACATTTTCCTACATTGAAACACATTTGCCATTTCACTGCTTACCTTGATATTTTTAACAACTTGTGCATAAAGAGTTCTAAAATTACAGTGTGTGCATGTGTACATTACTCAAAAGACTGAAAAGGTGTGTACTTGCTGAGACAGCATGTTCATATTCATAGTATAGAAAGTAGAGCAGAGTAATTCAAAAGACTTCTAAAATAATGGTCATCTATGGATCCTCATATTTATTGCCACGGCACCACTGAAAGACAAATTAAAATGCTGGCCTAGTTCAATCTTGAAACTTTGCTTTTATATTTTTAATGGATTTCTGATCTCCAGATTAATTCTGGTGACTTAACTTGACATATGACCATTGACAGAGACTCAAGGGACTACTTGATTTCAAATCTGTGTTTTGAATTCCCATCTAGAATCTAAAAATAGGTTTTTTCTGATAGCCAATAATACATGGCTTGGTCAAAAATTACATAGGGCTGCTTTAAATATCATTTATTATAAGGACTTATAGTAACCTATTCACTTTGCATTATTCATTAAAGCTGTGTGTTTTTATTAAAAAGTAAATCGCTAACAGTATTCTAATTAGCATTATGAATGTGTATTTATATGCTTGTTACATTTTACAGCTCACTTCATTTTCATGAAGTAATGAATATCATTAAAATATTTTTGAGATAGAATTCCATTACTCTCCAAGTAGAGGAGGGGAGGAATGTGAAGAAAGATAATGAAGCACTTAGAGGATTTAACTGCATATTGTGGTACAGTGACTAGTTTTATTATTTTTTTCATGATCACACTTCAAGATACTTTCTCAATTAAGCTGAAAAACTACATGTGTCACTTAATGTTAAATTGTGTATCTAGAATTGAAGTATGTCAGTTATCATTTTTTCTGGCTTATGTCTTACAGTTTCTCCTTTTTACTGATGTGTACATATGATAATTAATGAAATGGAAGATGTAGATGCATATCTAATATTCTTAAAATTTGTACTAAATTTGAATTACTAACTTTTTATGTGTTCCAAATTGCTTCTGTAGTGAGATGCTTGTTTTCATTGATGCACAAGGCTGGCTATTGACTCATCCAAATTATCTCATTTCATCTATTTTATTTTTAACTCAGCATTAAACCCCTGTTTAATTTGAGTGTAACTAAACAATGTTTCAAGTCTGCACATGAGGGCCAGCCCATGCGTTATCTTAGCCATGTGCTTGGCATTTCTTTCTTTCCATATTGCGCCAATAATGGCATAAAATGTGGTCACTCCTTGGTCTAATTATGTTGCTTTGCCAGATTATAGTCATCTCATAGAACCTTCCATTCTGGTCTTTCAACATCCATTCCTAATGAGTGGTGTGAGATGAGATCAAGTTGAGATTATTTAGAGTTAGCTGACTATATTGGCACAGCCTTAACATTTCAGGTATTCTCTTGGTTTCTCTCTGTGTGTTTCGGTGAGTTTTCTGCAGCAACTTTACTATGCCATTGTTGACTTTCCTCTTATAGTGGCCTCATTGCTGTTTCTTGTTGTGGTATCATCCATTGGTTGCACTTCTTCACACAAGCTTACATTAAGTAAGCTCAAACTTTGTAAGCTCATACAAGCGTACATTGTGACAGGCAGAGAAAAAGAGAGAAGCCACGAGGTGATAACTGCAGTCCAGTAAGAACTTCAACATTGAATGTACCTACCAAAACAGATTTCCTTGCCATATGCCACTGAAGCTATTGCTTGGTTGTTTCGTTGATTCCATTTAATTTCATGAAAATGATTTGTAGTTGCCCATTCATAAGCAAGGGTATTAATATTGAAAGCCTCTGAATCTTCTTTTTTTAAAAGACAAAAATAAAAATAAAAATGGCTGTGCTCACTTCCCACTTCTAAACCCAAGAGGGAAGGCAGGCCAGTAAACAGAAGCATTATGTCAATTTCTGCTATCAAATCAGAAACTGGCTGTTCTTCAATGCTGTGACAGAACATAGTATTACATTTTCCTGCCTAACTATTGTGTACACTGGTATTTACTACCAATCAGCACTATAATATTTACATTATACAGGAACAATGACTTTAGACTATGGCTAGTTCACCAAAAGTAAATTTTGCATTGAGTTGTGTTTGTCTGAATTCAGATTGTGTGTGTGTGTTGTGTCGCTCCAGTCGTGACCGACTCTTCGTGACTCCACGTCCATGGAGTTTTCTTGGCAGGAATACTGGAGTGGCTTGCCAGTTCCTACTCCAGGCACGTACAGAACCTGGTATTCCCTGGTGGTCGCCCATCCAAGTACTAACCATGGCCGACCCTGCTTAGCTTCCGAAATCAGGCAAGATCAGGCATCTAGGCAGCTCTGTGTGTGTGTTGTGTCATTACAGTCGTGACGAATTCAGATTGTACTGTATCTCAAAAAAGCTGTCTAAACTCATTTTTGCAGGAAGTATATTAAAAAAAAAAACAACCTTATGTGCCAGAGAACCATACAATTCTGACTAAATTTCCAATGAGCAACCAGATTGATTGACTGAGTCATTTAGTTGTTACAAATCTGCTATAACACTACAAAATCTTGTCTGATGAATGCAGACCCAGTGGCCGCTTCTTGTGTTTAAATGTTTAGCGGTGGAGGGAAATGATTCATAGCAAACCTTACTCAGAAGAATATTAACATTTATCCTTGGACTACTGCAGGTATTGAGACTGTTCCATTTATTTGCATGTTTTGTATTTGTCTCTTGAGTTTCTCCATTTAAAGGGGATTTCTGCTGAATGTGTGCATTATATGTAGCATCAATCACTTTGATTAAGGTCTCACTTGACAAACCCAGCCACTCGTCTTCCATGGCAGCTCCATATGTTTCGTACAGCTGTTCCTTCTTTTCGGAAGAATGTGCCAGCATTCTTGTCACAGTTTATGCCCCTGTCAGACCTCAGCAGATCACCCTTTATGCCTACATTTGGTGGATATCTTGAAAAAATGGCCTCTTAGAACTACCTAGCTGAGAACTAGCCTTAATGTTATAACTGAAATAGCTGGGTCCTGTTTGATATGGAGTGATTAGGAAACAAAGTGGGTTAAAAACAGTTTGAAGTTCACATGATGAAGAACAGAGCTGGTGGAAAATATTGCTACAGGGAAGTGTTTATTTTTATCATTCAGCTAATGAAGATGAAATCAGATAGTCACATTTCTCTTGGCACCCAAAGAAGCTTATAGTTGTGGGCTGCATGTTTTCATTACGGGTAAACAAAATATTTCCTAGAAAGTTCTGTATTGTCCTGATTAGAGATGGGCATGACTCAGCGAAATTTTCGTTTTTGTTTTTTGTTTCCATTACGCAATAAAAACGAAAACAAAAATTTTCCAGAAAACAAAACCAAAACGAAAACAAAACGAAAAATTTTGCCCTGTTTTTCATTTTTGTTATGGCAGGCACATCCCAACGAAAAGAATGCTAATGAATTTCATTTTGTTTTTTTCGTTTCATTTCGTAACGAAAACAAAAACAAAAAATGCGCAACCCCCCCGAAAAACGAAAACGAACCGAAACGGACTCCAAAACGACAAACGAAAAACAAAAAATTATTTTTTGAGTCGTGCCCATCTCTAGTCCTGATATAGTATATAAAGCCTATACATTACAAATACAGTGGTACCTTGTATAAAGGAATTAATTCGTTCCAAATGAAAATATGTTAAGCAAATTTTCCTTTATACAAATTTCCCATAGGAATGCATTGAAAACAGAGTAATCCCTAATCACGACCATTTTTATGTTGTACGGATTCACCCCATAGGTGATTCTGTTAAGCAAATTTCCCCTATCTCTGGATTTTTTATGTTGTACAGATTTTATGTTATACAAACCATTTGTTATACAAGGGTCCACTGTATTGCTTTAATAATAGTTTCTAGCATTGACTGTTTCAATTGCTAAGCTTTTGGGTTGAATGATATTTTCAGTATAATTGAGTGTATATGAGTTTGCTATAAAGAACACTTAATATTAATCCTTTTTAGTAACCATGATTAGGTATGACTAATAATACAGTGTCTTGGAATTCCCAATTGCTTTAGGGATATTGGCGCCCAGGCTCAGACAGAAAAAGTTAAAAGTAATAATACAACTCAAAATATGTTCCTTCATAGAGCAAAAAGAGGCAACACTGCATTTTTAAAACATTTTAATTACAAGTCCAATAATCACTCCCATTTTTATACCTGAAAATATTTCACTTGCTACTTTAAAACATTATTTTGTGGAAATCGAGACTTTATGGACCAAGGTGGGAATATTTTGGAGAAGAAAAAATTTAAATGCCTCCCGTCTCCCATTCTTGCTCATTCTTTACTGGAATGTTTATGGAAAAGAAAGGAGTGAAGGCAGGATTTCATACTGTCGTTAAGCTGGAAAATGCCTGCATAGTAGCATAAGGCATGTATAGCTGAAGACACTGAAGAACTATTGTAACATGAGGCCAACATCCTGTCATACTATGAGGCACAATTCTGCGTGTCCATGGAGTGATTTGGCCAAACATCGCAAGCAGATAGAATAATCCCTCTTATTGTTTATGAACATGTGAATCGCTATTGGAAGATGTCTGCAAGCCCTCCAAGATTATTCATATAATAACTAATTAGACTTTCCATGGTCAGTCATTAAAAATGCAGCCTTTAATCATGACAGGCTTCATATAAGTCAAAAGTATAAGCTGCCTGTCCAGGACCAGTACTGTATTCCATCACATATTTTATAAAATTATTTATCTCTGGAATTTAGAGTTGTGCAGGTGGATCACAACATAATGAAACTGAAAATAAATCAGGAACTTCAGAAAGTAGAAAAAGGCAGAGGAGAATTGATTGGATAGTATACTGCCCTCAAGCCCCAAATAGCTTGAATCCTTGTCAGAGGCTTTTTCTGTTCACTCCAGTTTAGCTATCTGTTGGACATAATTTGAAGAGCTAATGCAATTTCTTGGCTTTAGAGCAAGATAAATGCTTGGAAGAATGTTCCTTGATGAGCCCTTCAAATTTTCCAATACAAGCATCCAAATTCTAGTGCAGCTGAAATCACCTTCATGAAATAGTGCTAAAAGATCACATTTCATTGTACAATGTATGACTGGCTGACTGAAGCTTACATTACAGAGCAAACTGTTAGTCCAAAGCAAGCTGCACTACACTATTAAAATAGTAGAGAGTAAGAACAGACTATGCATAAGCATGTTTCTAGAGGCACCCTATCAAATGCCTTTTCTGTTTTTATTCATATTTTAACTTCTGTTTTACAACACTATTTGGACATAAATCGCAAGTGTGTGTGTCTGTTTATATTTAAGATTTTCTCTTAACATTTTTAAAAAGCAGATTTATTTCTTTTATACTTCTCTGGTATGTAGTTTAGGAAGGGGCAGAAGCATTCCAAGTTTTACAGAAATCAGATAAAGATGACTTACTTGGAACAATTGATGTTGTTTAGGTTCTGTAAGATATGGGAACAGAGAAAAGAGAAAAGACGACTAGACATTGGGATACTCTTATAAGAAAAGCAAATTCCAAGAAATGTTATTCATATAATCTGGGTGGCACAGGGCTTGGACACAATAATAATGTGCAATAGAGTTTGTGAATGTCAGATACTGGGACTGGATACTGGTCTTCCCAGTAGAGATGGGCACAAAACAAAACAAAAGGCATTTCGGTTTTTCGTTTGTCGTTGAGAGGTCTGTTTCAGTTTGTTTCCGTTTGTCGCAAATTTTTGGAAAAATTTTGTTACAGTTTTTCGTTTTTTTGTTTGTTGTTTCTACCCGCTTTTTGCGCAATTTTTAAAGCATTTTTGTGCGCAGGCATCCCCCAATCCCCCAGACCAGAGGGAAAACACTAAAAAAAATGGATGCTGGCAGAGACACAGTATAGACTAGGTACGCAGGGAGGCTGCAAAGGCAGCAGCGGGCATTGCCTAGGGTGCAAGGCAGCCACAGAATGACTGCACTGTGGGGCAAGGGAGGGTACTCACTGAGAGGTACGCAGCACGCATGCACACAGGGCGGCTGCAGGACTGAAGCTAGAGTCGCAGAGACAGCAATCCCACCCTAACTCCCACCAGAGACTACAAGGAGGACGGGGCCTGCCAGAGCTTTTTATGCCCTCTGTGGCTGCCAGACCTGCCCACCCAGTCTGCAACCTGGGCATGCTATTGGTTGAACATGATCCCATCACATGGCTTGCCTCCATTTTGTGGCTGGTGCGACATCGATTTTAAAGGGAAAAGAAAAGTACATCGTGATGGGAGAAGACAAAAACAAACGTTTTATGGACCCCACCCCACCCCTGGTAGGTATTATCAGACAATATAAATAATTATCGCTGCGTTTTTATGGATGTCCAGGGTGTTTTTTATCATTTAAAACAGCTCATTTCATTGTGCATCGTCATTAACGGAAACGAAACGTAATGACCACAATTTTCGCGGTTCTGTTCAATTTGTTGCATTTTATCACAATTTTCATTTGTCGTTTCATTACATAACGGAAACGACAAACGGTAATGGAAACAAAAAAATGTTTGTTCCATGCCCATCTCTACTTCCCAGTACTAGGTTCTCCAAACGGTTATGCCCTATTTCACCATTATTTAGTGGTTTTCCACACCTTGTACACTCTAAATATTCGAAATGTCTTTGCTAAGGGTTGTTAAGTGAATGATGTTTTAGCAGAAAAGCTAAAAATGCTGGTATTTGGGGACCCATTATTTTGCACACAGCCCCACCCACCAGTGACATGGATGTGTGAATTTCTCTGAAACTGACATTCTCTGAACCCCTACTGAGTGATCTTTGCCATGCAAAGTTACAACTTAAATTTAGAACAATATGCATAATAGAACATGTGTAGAGGTATGACAACAATATAGCAAAAATAAGTCAACTAGAATTATTACTCTGATGAGTGAGATCAAATCTCTCAATTTCTAAGCCTTTTTAGGTTGCTGCCTAGAACCTGATCACTGTCTGTGTCAAGGCAGCAATCATTAGAAAAGTAGAAGGCAATTCAGTTTGGCTAGTTTCAGATTCACAAGCCAGGCCTTTTTCTAGTTAAGAATGGACAAAGGGGAGGTATATTCTCTATTGTCAACTCCAAAGCTCCCCCTGCCCCCAGAGCAAATGTTATTGCTTATTAGCTTGCAGTTGGGGCACCAATATGGCCTAGAGGTAATTAAATAGTTACTCACATGACAGATGCCCATAAGAACGATTGAAGCGATTTCCCCAATGGAAGTGAGAAACAGGAGGAATCAGAAACCCCAATCTTATTTTCAGTCTCATATTATTAGTCTCTTCTGATGTTAATGATTGTCAGGAATTATGAGGAGGAGTTAACCTCAATAAGCAGAGCTGCAACAATGTCAAAGATTAGAGGCAAAAATATGACAGACTCCATTGCTGGTTTTCTATTGCAGTCTATTTACAGAGAATATATACAGGTTCCATTTGGTTTCCAGAGACTTACATCCAGTAGCACAAATAATCCAGCTACTCTTCTTAATCACAGCCAATACATCAGGCTTACAGCAAACTGGCTAAACAGCCCCTGGATAAACAGCAAGAACATATTGCAATACATATGTTATATATAACATCTCTTTCCAACTATTTCTTTACTTTAACATCACATGTCACAGTGCTTTTCTCACCCACACTTCTGAGCTAAGCTGCACTCTCCTTGGACACTAGCCTTCTTGTCAAGGCCACCTTATCAAGACTGCTTCAGTCCACAGCTGGACTCCGTATCTCTAATTGAAAGTTGAAAAAGTAACTCACATTATAAGAATATTCTTGACAATGATTACTACATCACAGGAAGTCTTGCAACATCCTGGCCACATCTAATCATAGTGGTAACCATTTAGACAGAATTAGATTTTTCAAAAGGTGTTGCTTGTAGAAGATTATATGTGAAGTTGGGATCTCAGTTAACAATTTGAACAGTATGGATTGTCTTCTGCCACACAGTACATGACCAATGACTTATCAGGATAGCCTTGAAATTTTTGGAAGAAGGGAAAAATTGAATTATTTCTTATTTGTTCATAGTAGTTGCAGTTTAGGACATGAGACAAAGATTCTAGAGCCCCAGTCATGCATGGACAATCTCTCTCTCGACCTCTTGTACACTACTGAGTTTCAATTGCTAGAGTCATTTTTTTTGAATTTGAGGTGTTGGGACAACTCTTGGGAAATGACTCACTCCATATGTTTGGGCAGAAGTACCCTCCACCTGAGTCATGAGTCACACTTGTAACCTACTGCCCTTCTGCTTCTTCTTTTTACAATGTGGGACTGTGATTTATCTATCCCAGCTTATGGTGTCTTGTAGAATAATGCAGTATGATCAGCTAATAATTAAAATAACTTACTTATTGTTGATTTATAGTAACTTTGAGAGTAGTTCAAACACATAATATGAGTAGTTTAGCTAACTGGATAGGTGATCCACTTCATGTAATCTAAAAGGAGGTGTTTAAGAGGGAAAATATTCCTCTACACTCCTAAGATTTAATTTATTTGAAATATTCTTGATATGGCTCAGGGAAGTGGCCATAAAACAAAATAGCCCATAATTGATTGACCCAGATTTTGCAGCCCGTTCTTAACCAATATTGATTTTTGAAACACAAATCCTCATTAAATTCTGTGTCTTCACAGGATATATGTAGCTGCCTTTTCACAGCTGATTTTCCTTAATTGCTATTGTGACACTTTAGCACAGACTATCCATTTATTTTAAACAATAACAAAGAGTCCATTTGTATTGATAAGATTGATAATGAGTAATACCTATGTTGATGAGCTTTCTTGAGCAGTAATTGCATGGAAGAACATCAATTTATAAAAACTTAACCTTCTGCAATTTTCTGATTCTTTCCAAACCTCTAAATATGTATGAAATGTAATTGGGGCAATAATTCATTGTAACATGTATTACTATTTAAAAAACCTTGAGATCTATTTGTAAACTTTTTGGATCTTTGCTTTCTACAAATTTCAATATGTTATGACTAGCTGGGCAGGTCAATGAGGGTGCAATCAGACCTGTTAGCTTCTGGGAATTGGACCACTGTTGGCAGTGTTAAGTTTGATGCA
The DNA here is from genome assembly GCA_023846285.1 of Phrynocephalus versicolor. Lineage (NCBI taxonomy): Eukaryota > Metazoa > Chordata > Lepidosauria > Squamata > Agamidae > Phrynocephalus > Phrynocephalus versicolor. Next base: position 5,200,120 of record JAHTLZ010003399.1, read on the forward strand.
TTTCTGGTGACTACACGAAGCTAATTCTGATCTATACTGGCTTTTTCCATTGCCACTTGGCCTTTCTGGTTCACAGGCAGTGGTTACTGTACAGTGTACAGTTCATCTCTGTACAGTGTGCAGTTCATCTTCATATAAGGTCCCCATGCAGATTGGGGCAGGGGGCTTCATAAATGCAGTTTGTTGCAAGCCCACTACAACTCAAAGTCTTTCTTCTTTCTCTTTTCCAGTCTGGACAGATGAACCATTGTCCCAGACTGTTTGCAACCCAGGTTTACTACCAAACATGCTCCTCTAGTTTAGTTCAAACTCTCCCTTATCTCTTTTTGTCTCTGCTGTGAATGTTTATTTAAAGTGTTCTGCTTATATGCTGCCCCATTGCACTTCAGGTACTCTCTAGGGCGGTTTACAATTTAAGTATGCAGGCTACACATTTAAAACTCAACTTTATCAGATAGAGTGCTGAGTTAGATATGCACTGTGTCAAATAACCCTGACCAGTTCCCCTGTCTGCTTAGAGTCTTTGTTAAGATAACTGCTGCATTTTATAAACTATCAAAGGAAGTCAGCGCTATGTCAGTTGCACCAAAGCATCAAGAGGATGAAAGGAGAGTGGGGAAGAGGCAGGGACGAAGGTGGCACAAATGGCATAGGATGATGAGGATTGCAGCAATGAGGTGCATACTGTCTCTTGCCCCAAAACTACCTGGGATAAAAGGAACTTTTCCATGTGAATAGAAACATTGATATTCAAGTGGTACCATCATCCCAACTGAGCACAGTTCAACCAGGACAGCTTTCCAATTCTACTACTTACAGGCTTTGTAGAATATCTGTTTCTAGACTGAAGTAGCATTTCTGCCTTTTATTTGTAGCATATTTTATGATCATCACTGACCTGAAATATCCTATTTTCTTCAGACATATGAAACTTCTCAAATTTGTTTCCTTGGAACCAAATTTTCTAAGCTGCTGGAATGAGTCCATATATGCTAGAAAAAAATGTATTTGCCTGCATTTTGCCATATGACTGTGAATATAGGTACCACCAATCTGTCCCACTCTTTGAATGCAAAACAGATACTGAAACATACTACCTCAATAAAGGAAAGTATGACAATCCTGGATTTCTTGTCCAAAAACCAATACTGCACAGAATGATTTGAAGAATTTATAACAGATTCAAAGCAATAAACTATAGATTATCAGATCTTGTTTCCTTTTTATTAAGAGGGGAAAGTTAAAACCCATACAGGCATGAAATGCTAGTTCTAATCAGTCACAAGATTATCTAGAATTTTACACCAGATTTGGATAAACCATAAATTCTGAGCCCAATTTTTATGATTTAGATTGATTTGTTGGAGGTCCAGATTGAAGCAAAGTGGCCAAATACAGTTTGGGAGTGAAGCAAAGGTTATTTATAATTAAATAATTTCTTAATGACATGGCTGATGCTGCATTGCTGTTCTGGAGTGAAGAAATACTGAGTCAATGACACTACTTTCAGCCAGGGATGGGGACTCAAGTTGATGAACTTGCTGTCAAGTTGCACTTAAGTCACTCAGACTTGTGCTCCCTCCATCATTGACTGGGACTTGACTCATCACTCGGGGGGGGGGACTCAGGTTTGGGACTCTGACTAAAAGGTTTTCCAATATTTTTCCAACTCTGCCTTATTTCCTTCCAGGTATAGTGCCAGCACTGTAGGAAGTGACAGTGAGAATCAAAGGTTTGAGTGGATTAACAAGTGTATCTGAAAAGGATGAGTAGATTTCCAAGCACGCTCTACTTTTGTTAAGAAGCATTGGTCTCAAGCAGCATTTCTGAAACTCTGGGGTGAGGACCACTAATGAGTCTCAGTTCAATTTCACCTTGTTTTCAGTGCCACAGGTTAATTGTCAATAGCATGAGCAATTTTCTACACGTGCATGCACAAGTACATGTGTGGTTAAAGAGAATGAGTTGGGCCTTTGTTTTATTTATTTGTATCCTACCTCTGTGGCTGTACTCTGACCAGTTAATAACAATCAACAAACATCTTGTTATTCTGAAACTTAACACAAGACAACTCATAAACAACATAGATATTGAACAGTCACAATTGTAAAAAAAAAAAAAAAACAGAGAAAATGCCACATTAAAATAAAACATGACATATTAAAATGAGATGGTAGTCTAGACAGTTTTAGCGGAGAGTCTGCTGTTAAGTCGATACTGGCTCTGGAAAGGCCTGCCTATCAAGCCACATTTTTTATGATCCTTTGAAGGATTACAGAGGGGGAGGCAATCAAATATTGGGCAGAAGAGAAAGAGGCCTAGAGTGAAATTGGCCAAAGAGTGGGGAGAGGGTTGGGGGGGTGAGGAGGAAGGGAAGGAAGTTGTCCTCTTGGGCGTCAAGGCCATAGAGAACATAGAAGGAAATTTGTGTGTGTGGGAGAGAGAGAGAGAGAGAGAGAGAGAGAGAGAGAGAAGAGAGAGTGCTTACAGAAGATATAGTAAAGAAAGGGATTAGAGAGTGAAAGCAGTGGATCTATAAGGACAAGGGTGGAGAGTGGAAGGAATTCAATTTGGTAGAAAATATAAAAATACCTCTGAAAGGAGAAAGGGAAGAAGATATGACTGGAGATGAAGGAAGACATTTAGAGAACAATGAGAAGAGGAGGAGATATGTAAAAACCATTCTCTGCTTACACCCTTTGGCCCAATATTCTGCTGAAAATAGCAAGGCTGAGTCACACCACAATAGAGTGAGAAGAGGAGGACAAGGGTTGCAATTATGCTGGGTTATGTATCATGCAAATGATCAATAACCTTGATTTGGTTCTCTTAAATGGAAGTGTGAAGGGAGATAGACCTGGAGAATTTACTTTTATATCATCCAATGGTGCTTCAACAATAGATTATGCTCTAATCTCCCAGGACCTGGTAGGAGCAATATCAAACTTTAAGGTTGATGACCGTATAGATAGTGATCATTTACCACTGGTGCTGGAGGTTAATCTGGGAGAATCTGTTATCTCTGCTGGAGAAAATCTCACAATTCTCCCAGGAACTGAAATCAGAGCCTCTCGCATTAAATGGTCAGTCAGGCAGGGAGACAAGATGAGTAAAGTACTAAATACCAAGCCTTACATCCAGATGAGTCATCTAATTAGCACAGCTGATTCCATTACAACTGTGCTAGAGACCTACCGAGAACTATTAAACTCGTTACAGTATCATTTAAAGCATGAGACCGATTATAATAGGACAAAGACTCAAAACAGCACCTATTCAAAACCATGGTTCGATAGGGAATGTAGAAAGATGAAGCATGAGTTATTGAATAAATATAGATTTTATAAACAACAGGCCCTGGAAAGAATTCCACCTGAATGGTTCACACTGAAAAGGGAATACAAATCCCTGATTAAGAGAAAGAAGGCTGAAGCCCAGAAGGAATTATGGCAACAATTAATAGCTGCAACTAGATCTAAGGATTCCTCATGCTTCTGGAAAATCGTGACAAGGGGGTTGACCACCTACCCGGTTGCCAATGAGATATGTATCCCCGCAAAGGTCTGGGAAGCACATCTTAGGGGAATCTACTCTCAGCATTCTGACTCTGCAACCAGAGTTCAAGAATTGCCTTTAGGCTTGGCAGAGTGGCCCCCTGTTTCCATGCAGGAAATCATCTCGCTGATTCATCAGCTGAAACCAGGCAAAGCCCCAGGCGCTGATTATATAACAGCTGATTTATTGCAGAATAATTTGGAGTGGTGGACCCCAGTTTTGGCCTCGTTATTTACTTGGATTGACCGCACAGCGGTTATACCGGAGGACTGGGGGCTTGCCATTATAATGCCAATTTTCAAGAAAGGCTGTAAACTGGACCCAAGAAACTACCACCCAATAAGTCTACTAAGCATTATCAGCAAGCTATATGCAAGGCACCTGTTGGGGAAGCTTCAGGATTGGTTAAATGATGAAAATATTCTTGCTGAAGAACAAGCTGGGTTCAGATTTGGTAGGGCCACTATAGATCAGGCACTCGTTCTACACCATCTAGCAAATAAATATTCTACTCCAAAAGGAGGTTCCTTGTATGTGGCATTCATAGATTTTAAATCTGCTTTCGATCTGATACCCAGAGAAAAACTGTGGGCCAAATTCGAGACCACAAATATTGACAAAAGACTTCTCCTGCTAATGAAGCGACTGCACGAAAATACTACTCTTAGGGTAATCTGTAACAAGGCTGGGGCACTATCCAACATAATTCCATCTTTCAATGGGGTCAAGCAAGGCTGCATTTTAGCTCCAACATTGTTTAATTTTTACATTAATGATATTGTGAGCAATTTATCGATTGCAGACTTTCATCCCCCTACACTAGGCTCACACCCCCTTTCAATCCTGCTTTATGCAGATGATGCAGTATTGATGTCAGTCTCGTGTGTGGGATTACGGAGAATCTTGAAAGCTTTAGCCTCATACTGTACAAAAGAACAGCTGACCATCAATTATGATAAGACTAAGGTCATGGTCGTTAGCAGGAAACGTAAAAAACATAGATGGACAATAAATGGAAACAGTATAGAGCAAGTGTCCTGCTATAAATATCTAGGTATGATATTTCACTCATCAGGCTTATGGTCCTCCCATGTGAACCATGTAGCATCTAATGCACAAACATGCAGCTCTGCACTACTGAGGTTCTTTTATACCAAGGGTGGTCAATACGTGCCATCAGCAATTCAAGTTTTTAAAGCTAAAATTATAGCCGAAATGCTTTACGGAGCCCAACTGTTTGCATACTCAAATGTGAAGCCTTTGGAGATGGTGCAGACAAAGTTTTTGAGAAGAATTCTTGTAACACCTTTGTGTGTCCCTAACACGACACTCCGACTGGAGGCTGGACTAATCTCCATTAAAGCACGTGCCCTGATCCACATGTTCAGCTACTGGCTGAAACTTATTTTTGCCCCATCTGGCTTGGCACCCCTAGTATTAGTGGATACATTTCAATCAACTTGGAAAAGGAATCTAACTGTCAACTTATTTCAGCTGGGGTTTTCCTCAGAGGCTATCTTGGCAATGGGTTTTGGCAATGCCAAGGCTGCAATTAAAAGGAGAATCTGGGATATAGAACTACAAGAACATCTAGCTGCCCATGATAAACCCAGCACAGTTAGGAATAGTTCCTTTAGAATGGCCAACTACCTATCCAATATAACCATTCCCAAGTTCAGGAGAGCTTTCACCTTAGCTCGATTCAATGTTCTGCCTTCCAGATTGCTAGAAGGCAGATACCAGGGTCTTCCAGTGGATAAACGTGTTTGCCCTTGTGGTGAGGAGACTATTGAAACTATTGATCACGTCCTCTTGGAGTGTTCCTTCTACCGGGATAACCGGAGGACTTTTCTTCAGTCTACCTTGCAGCAAATTCAGGGGAGGCCAAGGGAGTTTTGTGTCCAACACCTGCTAGGAGATAAAAAGCCAGATGTAACTGAGGTGGTGGCTAAATTCTGTGCCGCAGCAATGAGGCATCGCTCATCCCTGCCCACTTCAGGTGGCGAGGTTAGATGATTGGCAATGTCCATTGTGCATTTATCCTTACCCCCTCTCATGATGTGGGTTGGAGGTGGTCTAGAGCATGGGCATGGTCCCAGGCTGGCGACAATTCTAGACCTATTGAGTTGATTACTCTGTTATTGGGCCTACTGGGCTGGGAAGATTTTCCCTGTTTTGGCTTTTATACAAAGGGTTTGCCATTGTATTATGCTTTTCTTCTGCAGGCTTTTATTGTTTTATATGCTTTTATTTTGGTTTTATGTGGAATGTATCTTGTGTTTTATCTGGTCAGCGACCGAAATAAAGACCTTATTGCCTTATTGCACAATGAAATTAGAGTGCTGTTCCACTACACACTCTAAACATACAAAAAACACATAAAACACCATACAAACTATTAAAAACTCTTAAAATTGCTTAATGTTTTTTCCTCCTCACAACCTAAAAACAGTAACTAGAAAATCCAGATACGTTTTGCAGAGAAGACTGAGAGAGAGAGAGAGAGATAAGGAATCTGATCTTTTGCTTGGGGAACTTTCTGTCAATAAAAACATGGACTGTATGTTCCAGGGGTTCATGGAGGAAAATGTTACACGAGAAGAAATCAAACAAGAATATAGGCTTTTGCAAGTTTGTCAATGCAGTGCTTTGCACTAACCTATGGAGTTCACTGGACAAGATACATCGTCAAAGAGGCAGTGGTTCATAGTACCATGGATGTGTCAAATTGTATACATATGTTGGATTCCTGTACAGCTGCTTTATTCTCTTTCCAAGTTCTTCATAAGCAATCAATTGATTTGTATTCTCGAAGGCTTTCATGGCTGGGATCTGATAGTTATTGTGAGTTTTTGGGCTGTTTGGACATGTTCTGGAAGTTTTTTTTCCTGATGTTTCACCAGACTCTTTGGCTGGCATCTTCAGAGGGCAAGGAGTTCAGGGAACAAGGAGATTCTCTCTGTGCTCTGGAGTACAGAGTGAGTGAGACTGGGGTTCTTGAAGTTGTGGGAAAGAGGAAGCTTGTCCTATGCAAGACAATAGCTGTTAGTCATTGTATTGTGATGGAGGGATTAAGATGTTTCAACATAATCAGGGATAGAAATGATACTAATATATAGTTGATGGGTGTCTTTAGTCGTTCTATTGTGTGAACTGATCACCTTTGCTTTGTGGCCCATCCACTTGACTATAGAGTGAGGAGAGGAGAATATAACAAAAGTATAGAGTGGGGAGAGGAGAATATTACAGAACTTTTGATTATGTTTGGTTTAGCTGAACTGTTCAGTTCTGGCCATTATCTTTCATCATGCCTGGAGTGCTGCTACAGTGACATGACACAGTAACTATTGTGCGCAGATGAGCATGCATGGCATATAAGTTTAGGCCGGAACCTGGTCCAGTGGGACATGTTAAAGGAACAAAGCATGGAGATAGCCATGGGACTAGTTCATGGAGCCTGCATCCCAGGTTATTCAGAGTAACACCTACACGGTGTTGAGCCACATGGTGTCTTGGCCTATGAGGGCCACATTGAAATTGATGAGACAAGGATTCAGAGTGAACACCTGTCAGCTTTGACTGACTATAAGATGGAGGACTCGCACTAGCTGTATTGAGACTGATGAAGCTGTTTGGATGAGCAGCGAAACATTTCTATCTCTCAAAAAGAAGTCCAGTAGCCATGATTCAGCTTCCAGATAAACTCACCTGGATGACAGAATCTTCACAGATACAGACAGGTTTGTTCATGTTGAGACTAATGGGTACAATATTGTGCAACATTTTTACACAATGTAGGCATGGGACCCCACATTATTATTATTATTATTATTATTATTATTATTATTATTATTATTAT
>JAHTLZ010003399.1:5207543-5224069 GCA_023846285.1 Phrynocephalus versicolor
ATTATTATTATTATTATTATTATTATTATTATTATTATTATTATTATTATTATTATTATTATTATTATTATTATTATTAAAGGTGTAAATAGGGAAATGTACAACGATTAATTGAGGGTTTGGTTTTGGTCTGAGCTAGGGGCTCAGTCGGGGAAAGGGAGCCCCCTTTCTGTAGCAGGTAGTGCAAGCGGAAAATTTAAGTGAAGTGAAATGTATTGAGTAATATTGCCTATTGAGCCAGTAGCCCTCATTATGAATTAGGAAATGAATTAGGAAATTAGGAACATTAGGTGTTAGGTATAAATAGGTTCAAAGATCAGAAATTAGAGCTGCCCAGACTGCAGGTTTTGTGGGAGGGTGCTAAACAGGTGGACAGCACCCTTCTAATAATATTAAGAATCATTAACTGATCTGCTTGCACTACATTCAGGCCCCTTAGTTTAAGGGATGTTTTAACAGTTGAATTGAGTGAATTTCATACCAATAAATTGTGGCCCAATTTTAATCCCACAAATGTGTATTGCCTGTTTATTTCCGTGATGAGAGGGAAATGGTGCACATGCTCTCTTGATAAAAGGAATTGTCTGATTTTGTGTTGATAAAATGAACTGGCAAAAATATATTTATGAACCAAATATTAGACCAACAAAGAGTTTTTGTTTTCTCCATCATCTGAAACCTCTCTAGCTCAGTGAGTTTAGTGAATAGCTGCTCGGGACATGCAGGCCTTGTACATTTAGCAAGTCCTTAGATGTCACCATGCTGTATATTCCCCATGAAAAGATTTGTGACCAAAGCTAACCTACAAAGACTTATCAGAAATGCAGGGCTTCTATATACAGCAGTCCTTTCATTAGTGTACCAGGCAGGGATCCGCTTCTTAGCAACAGAACTACTGTGCTCTGACACATCCACATCTTTATAGAAAAGGATTAATTTTAAGCCTGTTGAGAAATTGTGACTTCTGATAATGCTCATGTACCGTTGTTTTGCAAATGAGAAGTTTAGCTATACTACTACAGGCAGAAGGCAAAATATACTAGGGGAACCTTGTGGCACAGTAGACAAAACTCTGCTCACAACCTGGGTTCGTTCCCAGGCAGCCAGCTCAAGATTCACTCAGCCTTCCATCCTTACGAGATTGGTAAATTGAGTTCCCAGCTTGTCAGGGGACAGGATGTGGGGTGTGGGAGAGCAATGTGTAGCATGCATAACCTAATTGAACACCAGTCAGAGACTTATTTAAGTGCTATGAAGCAGTATATAAGCAGCTCACTTTTAGCTTTAGATGCCACTTTCAGCTCTAGTACATCTGAGGTGAATTGGTTACACTAATTATAAACTTAGATAAAAATTAGCAAGTGAAGCTTAGTTGGTTTTCATCCAGAGGAGACTATATTGCTTCAAGAAATTAAAAATAATATTGTCATTTTATTTGCAACATATTGCCATGCGCTACAAGTAGTTGCTTGCTTGTGATAACACTTTAGACTAAACAAATCAACAACTCTGTTCCTATTAAAAGTAGTTTAATGTCATAAATTCAAGTTTTTTTCTAGGCTATAATAAGCAAAAATAGTGTATGTGTGTGTGTGTGTGGGGGGGGGGGGATTCTATATGTGAAATAGTCCCCTGCACATTTCTGTTGATTTTTATTAATCAACATCTAAAATTTGAACTAAGGCGTCCTGAATCCGAGTTTCTTGCTTAATCCACTAATGTTCAGCAAATAATGGCCTTTTCTCCTTAGCAAAAGCTTTTCAGATGCAACACCCTCACAACTGTGAACAAGAGCTAAATACAGTCATCCCCCACCATTTTGTGGTTCATAGCACCAGACCTCAGTGTAGGAAGCCCCAGATAAGCCCCCCAGTCCCAGCCCAACAAAGCATCTGTATATAACAGATTTTCCATTATCGCAGGTCGGGTTGGGTCCCTAACTCACTCAATAGGCAGGGGTTTTCTATAATATATATTATTTATTTTATTTTAGAGTATTTTACCCCACCTTTCTCCTTGGAAAAGGACCCAAGGTGGCTTATAGTACAGTTCTCCCCCGCCCTTTCGCGGTTCATATACTGTGGTCTCGGTATATCGCGGGTCCGCAGTATATGAAAAAAGCCCCGCTGGATTAAGGAGGAAAGGCCTTCCCAGGCCCGTCAGAGGCCACAAAAGTGCTTCCCCACAAACCGGAAGTGACTTCCAGTAAACCAGAAGTGACCTCCAGATCACCGGGGACTGGAAAGCCCCTTGCAGGCCCGTTTGAGGAAGCGCCAGGCCTGGGGTAAGTACAAGAACCCCCGGAGAAAACGCGTAGTCCCAACCTGACCCAGCATCCGCATATTGCGGATTTTCAGTTATTGTGGGTCAGGTCAGGTCCCTAACACCTGCGATAGGTGGGGGTTTACTGTAATGAGGGATAATATACAGTTCAGTACAATCAAGACATGCTCAAGAGCTGAGAACATGGAATTGAGGAACATCTTACAGCATTACAAGACATTACATTAAAGCTACAACAGAATGCAGGCACTTAAAAGGAGAGTAAAATTCCAGGTAAAGTTAAGAATGATGGAAACTTACATTGAAAGCATAGTGCTAATGTAATCACACAAGGTTATAAGGGGTTATAAAGACAAAGTCTATGTGATCCTATAGATTCAGATGAAAGACACATAATAGGTAGTCCATCATTCAGGGAAAGCTTGCCTGAAAAGAAAGGTCTTTACTGAAGCAGTGTGAGACCCATAACCCAAAAGAGGTTAAATACCAAGAGGTCAGATTTTAAATTACTAAGATTTCCATTCACTATAAGCTAGGCAGGTGCACAAATTTCTCAACTTTGCAAAAAAGTTGCAAATTGAACCAAGGCCCTGGGCATATAAGGTAAATGCTCTCTAGTTATCCCTCCTAGTTCATGGTTGTGTTTTCCAGTCACACAATGCATAGTAAATATTGGGTCAATTTTCTGGCCAGTGGTGTAAATGCAGAATATTTTCCCATCACCAGGAGGGTGTCATAGTTTTGTATACCGCTCTTGTACCAGAGCATTCCACAGGACTGCCTGTGAAAATAACCCCCACTTTTCAGAACTGAAGCCAGGAAGGTGGTCATCAATATTGTGCACATTATTTTTTTTCACAGCCAGTATATTGATATGTTGACAAAACCCTGTCACTGGGAAGGCGTACTGGTATGGCAGGTAATTTTTTTTTTTAAAAAAATTGTCACACGTTATTCTCATGACACCAGGGTGTTATCAATATAAATTGTTACTCCAAGGAAGGGAAAAATACATTGATACCATGGTGTAGCTGGCCATTATGATTCAAATAAGAAATAAATCTGTAATGCTAAATGTTCCTGGAACATTCACTCCAGGAACCACAGATCAGTACAGCAGAAGTATGGAAAGTATGAGAACAAGTGACTATTTTCCTCATGTGGCCAGGACCCAACTCACGAGTGCTGGTACTTTTTTGGCCAATGACATGATGGAGCCAGACACTGTCAATTGCCCACAAGGTGAACCAGCCATTTGTTCCTATTAGACTTGTGGTACATTTTGAAATCAATAAGGAAAAAAAATTCTTCTACTGTCTTGCCTGAACATATTCCTGGAATTTGAATACCAGCTGGAAGAATCACCTACACATCTCTGGATTCTCTGCCAAGCACTGCTGCCTGTTTGCATTTAAAATGACTTAACTGATTTATCCTTCCCCAGTACAAAATCCTTCTTTGGAGGCAACCTCCTCCCCCACCTACTTAGAGGAAAATGCAAGCTGCTTGAAAGAAAAGCACACTGTACCCTCTATTTAATGTCCACTATGTTCCCAAAACTACGTTTCATTCAAAACAAGTTGGTGCAGGCTGGTTCCAAATTTTATGGGAAATATTTGGATACAGATAAGGTTAGGTAGATACTTGCACACTCCATCTAATCTCTCCTGATTTCAGAAGCTAAGCAGGGTCGGCCCTGGTTAATACTTGGATGGGAGACCACCAGGGAATAACAGGTGTTGTAGACGCCTGGAGTGGGAACTGGCAAGCCACTCCAGCATTCCTGCCAATAAAACTCCATGGACATGGAGTCACGAAGAGTTGGTCGTCATGACTCATGACTGTAACGACACAACACACATGGCCTGGCCATAATGAAACAATTAAAATACACAATTGACTGCATTCTAGAGAGGTAGGGGGTTAACGTTCACAAGGGTTCTTTTAATATGCTGCCCCAGTTAGATCCCCTTGCCACTTGAGAAAGTGGTCTTTCTAGGTAAAATAATTTCATGTTCTGTGCTGAGGATCCAAGAAAACAGAACCTCTTTATTACTGTAGAAACAAATGAGCCAGCGTGTTGATGTGGGGGAAGGGGTAAGTAAGGTTCTGACATTGGACGTGCCCTGCAGCTTTTGGAATACCCTCCCACAGTCCACAAAATGGCACCATACGTGTTATAAAGGTGACATTCTTAGCTGCTAATTTTGCTAATCTAGCTACAACTGTTTATCAATTCAATTGCAAGGCACTGTTTGCTCTATCGATTTCATTCATGCTGATTAAGATTGTGTGTCCCCTGGAGCCATTTCAAAATGTCAACAAGAAAAACAGAAGTTTCTAAACCTAACAGCAGCAAATATTTAAACGGCCAATGTTTTTGGAAGACAGATTTGTCTTAAAATAAGCATAGCAATGAAGACCACTTTACCAATAACACCACTTAGTTGAAATGCATTATGTGTGCTTTGTACCTGCAGTATTCCTATTCAACATAGCCCTAATTTATCTGTATTTCATATATGTACGCATGCTGTTCTGATCCATGACTGCCTTTGTCTATATATCATTTGGAGTTATTCTCCTTCATGGCTTCCCATGTGCCATTTCCACTGCACTCTTTAAAAATCTTTGTGTGATATTTAGTTAGATTAATGTTGTAGTTTTATTATATATTTTTGTTATGACATTCTAAACTGTCCAAAGCAGTGGCCATTAGATGGGCAGGATGAACTTTAAATAAATCAAAATGTCCAAGACAAGTAGCAATACAGATTTTCTGTTCCAATGCCCAAATACCATAACAGCATCAGCTACTCTATATTTCAGATGCTATTATTATCATTATTTCTTTTTACATTAAAAACAGCAGAGCAGCAATAGATATGGGCTACATCACTGGCTGGGTGCATAATATGGAGGTCACGTGTTCATTTTCAGTGTGCAAATGTCATTGTATTGACTCTTTGCATCTGCTAAAGGACTGCAAGATTTCCCACTCATTCATTCTTGCTTCTTGTGCTGATACAGTCAGGAGTGAATGTTGCCTGGAGTGCAACTGGTCATAGGAAAGGAAGATCATTATGACCATGTTTTCATCAAAAGTACAGTGGTACCTCAGTATGCAAAATTAACGCAGCCTCTGGTACGTTACATCAAGCGGAAATTTTGTAAACCAGAACTGCACGGGGGTGCAATGCATTCCGGCAAACAAAGTCCTTTGAAAATAATTGTAAGCTGAGGTCCTTTGGAAAAAGCTTTGTAAATGGAGGCATTATTTTCAATGGATTTCCATTTGTGAAATGAAAATTTTGTTAACTGAGGTGTTCTTAAACCGGGGTACCACTTTTTCATTATAGAATATTATTCTTCAGTCAATACCAAATGATGTACACACAGTATAATAGTATAATAGTCTTTGACATGTGCATGACTTTACGGGCTGTCAACTTGCTTCTGACTTACTATGGCCCTGTGAATAATGGCCTCTTTGTGATGTCCAAATTACAATTGTTGTTGTTGTATCATTACAGTCATGACCGACTCTTCATGAGCCTTAGTTTAATCATTTCTGCTTCTAGAAAGAGGTCAGGCTTGATATGATTTAGCACTCGTTTTTTGTCTCTCTGTAGCGCTCTCCTTCAACACCATATTTTGAATGATCCCAACCTTATTGGCTTTCTTCACCATCCAGCTTTCAGACCTCTTCGTAATAACTGAGAATATTATAGCACAGATGACTTTGACTTGTTCTCTAGTGACTTGTACAATTGAGAATCTTTTGTAGTTCCTTCATCACAGCCCTTTGTATATAAATATGTTTCATACTAGGTCAGGAACATGATGTTCCCTTTTCATAGATTTCTGGCAAATATTTAAGGGATGAGCATTGGGGAGCAGTGAGTGGCACCATGTTGCACTTAGGTGTAACATAAAAGAACTCCCATATACTGTATTTTGCCATATGCACTGAGAGTTTTTTTGCTGCCTTAGGGATAGAGCTTTCCTACTTCCAAACATGAATCCACATGCTCATTGGGGGATTTTTTTTGAACATAGTATAATGAGGTCATTATTCTACTATTTGGACAAAGCCTGCTGCTCTCCATGTACTTTTGTTGGATACACTTTACAGATGTTATATTCTGCCATGAGGAAAGAAAAATAGAATTTAAATTACTGTTTCCACACTGCAATATTTACATGTTTCAAGATGTCGTCTTTAGCGCATGAAAGTTAAACAATGTGCAGATACTCCTTTTATTTTATACTGACAACAGTGTCTTCCTAAGTGGAAATCAATCATCTGTGGGCTGATGCTTAATTTAATGGCAATGGATGCCTGTTAAAGTGATCACCTACCAGGTGGTGAGAAAGACCTTTGCTTGAGATCCTGGGACGTCACTACCAAAGAAGAAAAGTCACTATTAAAGAAAATAATGTCTTGGGTAGACAGATAATAAGGCTGCATCTTTGTTCCTGTTGTTCCAATAGATCAGGCCTGCCCAACAGGTAGACCGGGGGCTACCAGTAGCCCGTGAAGGGTTCAAAAGTAGCCCGCCAACCATCCATAAAAATGTGAGGGGATAAGTTCTCCACCCCTACCTCCCCCACCCCAAGGACCACCACTGCCCCAGCAAAGCTCTAGGTCTGCCAGCCCACTGTCTCAGCCAAGCGGGGCAGTTCAAGGGCCTTGGCACAGTCCCCTGCTCTCCCTACCGGCCAGATGATTGGTGTGCCACTGTCTTGTGACCAATTGAGTTGTTGGTGCAGAGCGGAGGAAGGGGAGTGGAGGGGACCCCCACAGCTGCCTCACAGAGACTGACCTGCCACTCCTCCTCCTCCCCTTCTGAGCCATTCCCTCCTCTTTGCGCCGCCTTCGTGAGGTGATTGCCCCGCTGCTGGCTTGGCCCATCCCAGCTGCACAAAGAACATGGCTGAAGTGAGTGAAAGCTATATGGGTGGGAGCAGCAGTGGCAGCGAGGGGGCTAGAAGGAGAAGGGGAAAAGAGGAGGAGAAGTAAAGTCAAGTCAGGTCCCGGGCAGGTTGGGAGGGAAAGTACACCTTTAAAAAAAAATCTTCCAGCAGTCCGGGCAAGTTGAAGGGGCGATCTGCGCAAGCATGCACGTGCCTCCCTTCCACCCGTCCACACCAGCTCGAGCGGGTGTAAGGGAAGCATGTGCATGGTCAGCCTTACCATAGGAATGCATTGAAATCTCTTCCCTCCTGAAAGGATTAATTGATTTTCAATGTGTTCCTATGGAAAACCGCTGCTCTACTTACAATTTTTTTTTACTTATGAGCATATGCTCAGAACAGATAAAATTCATAAGTAGAGGTTTTAGTGTGGTAGCCCTCAGGCACTTTCGTCTGGAAAAATAGAGCTCGACCTGTTCAAAGTTGGACAGCCCTGAAATAGATGAAATTACTTAAAACAATTGAGTTATGTCTGTGAAGATTCACAGGTTTCAGCACCTTAGGCCATTGTTCACCTTAAGGCTATGGATACTATTGTCTCCCTAACAAGCCTATTCAGGCCATTGTTCATCTTATGAGCCTAATTCAGACCAGGGTGACAAGAGGTCAAAGCTGACTATAAGATGGAGTACTTGCACTAGCTGTATTCAGACCGATGAAGCTGTTTGGATGAACAGCCTAACATTTCTATCTCTCAAAAAAGAAGTCCAGTAGCCATGACTCACCTTCCAGATTCTCAGGTTATCTGGAAGTTGAGTCATGGTAACTGGACTTCTTTTCTTGTGAGTTCAAAATCTTTTGCTACTCATCCAAGCAGCTTTGTCATTCTGAGGAAAGTTAGTTGTGAGGTCTCCAATTTATAGTTCACCTTGATTTCACACCACGCTGGTCTGAATACGCTCCTTAGTTGGTCAATAAATAGGCTCCTTAGATGTGCAATGGCCTGGGGTGTGTGAAAGACCCAGTTATGCAAGCCTTCCCAAGACCCATTAAGTATAGGTTGTTAGCTGTGGCCTTCCTGGTGAAGATGTGAAGTGCTTTGGATTTGTCTGGAGATTGATGAAAGAGCAGCGACATAAGTGGCAGACAGATTGTGCTTAAGTCCCCCAACTGTGTTGAGAGATGGGTTTTCAATGCTCCCATGAATGGAACCCTCTCTTGAACCACCTACCCTTTCTGTCTAATATGTGTACATCCTCACCTTTGAATGAGTGTCCTTTGTCTTTCAAATGAAGGTACACCAATTATTCTGGTCCTGAGCTGTTGCCCCTCCTGTGCTGGGCCATCCTCGTTTTTAGTGGTGGTTTGGTTTCTGCAAGGTAGAGCTCTGCACACTCCTCAATGCAATAGACTGGATATACTATATTGCTCCTCTTGTGTTTTGATATCAAATTGGGTTTTATGTCATTTTTAATTTATTAGAATTAAACTAATATTTAGCTAGATTAATTTAGTAAACAATTCATATCATTCCAGTCAATGATGATAATTAAACATTAATTTACAAGACTGTTCCAAACTCTGTTATTGATGGTAAGAATTAGATCCCTACAAAGATTTTTGTACATGAGATCCAATATTTGTCTAAGCACTATATCAAGGAAATTCATAGCAGTCAAGGTTGATGTGAATATGTTAGTGTGAATATGATATATATGGATAGACCACTTATTTAAAGTTGGCATTTATAAAATGGATTAGAGTCGTTCATTCCTTATAAGACTGCTTTGACATGTCAGGTCATTAATTTTCACCAAAGAAAAGAAGGTTTGTAAGAATAGGGATAACAGAGGATGTTTTTGTCAGGAAGCTGAAGCTCATCTAGACAATTAATGTCTCTCCTGTTTATGAAACATGACTCTTAGAGCCTTTTCACATGACCCCTAAGATCCGCTGGCCACTTAAATTCGGACCAGAGATCTTGGGGGTTCGTTGCTCTTCCTGTGTTCCCACCCCCTCTGCACTTCCTTGCTCCTGTCTGCATGGGGGGAGGGAGAAAAAAAGAGAGGAAAAAAATGCAGGCTCACCTCCGTCTGCCGGTTGACCGCCCCGAGCCCCATTGTCATCCTGATTCCTGTCTCTTAAAGGGGCGGGGGCAAAAAAACAACAAACAGAAGCGAGGAGAGCCCGGCACTCACTCCTTTACATCCGCATCAGGGATTTTCACCCCCGGAGAGCAGGTACCTGAAAAGTGCGCTGGGACGCACTTAGGTGGGCGTGATCGCACTTAATTTTCTGTAAACTCTGGAGCTGGTGGGGAAGCAATTTTAAGCTCCGGAGCTGGGAGCCATTTGCCGCGGAGTTTAGGGGTTGTGTGAAAAGGCCCTTAGAGAGGCAGAAAGTGAAGTTTTGTAGATGATTTCTGTCATCCCATGTATGCTGAAATGGGCTGTGTGAGCACTAAACTTTATATCTATTACCACAATGTAGCAGAGCTCAAAATCTGCCCATGGATTACTGCACTGGGGAGCTGATTGCACAAGCAGAGCAATCCCTCATTGCAGATTAGGGAATCCTTCTTGGCTTGATCCTGATCCTTCCTTGATAAACAAAACAAGAGGACAGCTGGACAAGATGGCTTCCACCCCTTGAACCCTCAATTACAGAGTTCCACAGGGTCAGTCATCTCACCCCATGCCATTTAACATTTATGTGAGACCACTGGGAGGGATCATCTGGGGATATGGAGCCTCATGCCATCTGTATGTTGATGACACCTAGCTCTATATCTATTTTTCTCCATCTGTAGTGGATGTTGTTCCATCCCTTGAGTACTGCCTGGGTACTGTCCTGGACTGGCAAGAATCCAAGCAAAATGGAAGTCCTGTGTGGTCCCCCCTGGTTTTGGCAGATTTGGAAACTTCCTCTCTTTTGGAAGGGGGGATGGTTCTTCCCACAAAGGTGCAGCCTGGGTGTTCTCTTGGACCTGAAACTTGCCATGGAATCCCAGGTGGCATCAATCATTTGCTCCACACACTTCCAACTACTGTATACTGTTCTGCTGTGTGACTGCCTTAACAGCGGGACCCTCACCCTGTTGGTCTATGCACTCATTGTTTCAGGATTAGACTACTGTAATGCTCTCTATGTGGGACTGCCTATGAGGTTAATGAGGAATCTGGAGCTAGTCTGGAACACAGTGACCAGATTACTAACTGGGAATAGATGACATCAACACTAGCTGCTCTGCGCTGGTTACAAATTTGGTTTTGATGGTAAGAGATAAAGCCCTAAGTGGTTTAACGCTTTGATATCTGTCAGAAAGGCTTTTCCCACAGAAAACTGCCCATGTCACTACTCTTATGAGGCTGGGTGTCTGAGGATACCAACCCAAGAGACGTATTGAAGGTTGTAACAAAAAACCAGGCCTTCTCAGTGATTTCCCTCTCGTTGTGTAACCAACTGCACACAGAAATCTGCTTAATCCCTTCATTGGGCATATTTAAATGCCTTTTAATAACAAGGGTTTCCAAACAAGCTTTCCTCAAGTGTTGTTGATTATTTGGATGCATATAACACCATATGTATTCACCTCTACTTCTGATTACCTTTTTGTTAATTTATAGTTTGTTACTATTAACTGATTCTATTTGTAGAACTATGTGTTTTAATATGCTTGATTTTTGTATTTCTGTAATTTATTAATATACATGCAATCTGTTCTTTGTTATGTTGTACACCAACCCCCAGATGAAGCAGTATATGAGTTTAGTAAATAAATAAATCTGGGTCTAACCAATGTTCCCCACTGGTGATCACTCAACAGTGATTAGGCAGGCTTTTCTGGTAAAGGCTATTACTAATAAAAGATAACAATCAATATCTTTTTACCTCATTGCCTTTCCTTCTGTCTGCTTATTTGAGCATTTTTCTGAGGAACATATAAACACATTTGTAAAATGTGAATTTTTGTTATCCACAGTATATTTCGTATAATTGATCTGGTGGCTAAATTGATCCTCATACTAATTTAATTAAGATAGGAAGAAACAACAAACAAATAATGCCACTTCTTCCCTTTGTTTTCGGTATCATTATTGCTTTGGACACATGACACTGAATAATTTAATCATGTACTATGAGAAATATAGACTTAATTAGGAAGAAGATCAACACTGTAAGTGAGGGAGAGAAAGGGCATACCACAAAAGTCCAAAGTAATAATTAAAGATGACTAAAAGCAAAGGCATCATTATGTGGTGGTTGTTGGCATTACACCGGAAATACCATGTACTTGTTGAAACTGCAGCAGCAACACTGAACTCCAGTGGCCACAGGGGCACCAGGGTTAGGCTACCATCATTAATTCTGAAGTATTGCTCCTCTTCTGTCAGCTGGCTGATCAGCCGAGATTTGTACTTTGGCAGGAAGAGCTTCTAAAAGGATTTAGACTGTGTCTTCTCATTCAACTCTCATAATTATGCACTTGTGGAATCTAAGGAACAAAATTGTTGTAATACATTTCAATAAGCCATGGTTTCTACTCAGATAATATAAGGAGCAGAGATTCGGTTCAGTTTTGTCTAGTAATATATCCAAAGGCAGCCACCTTGCTTGTCTGTCCTGCCTGCCTGCTGAGTGGTAAATACAATTGTAACATGATCGCTCCTTTCTTCCACCCAGCTGTGGTGGTTTATTAGCCATGTAATTGTGTTATCTTGCCTTGCCTAAACAGTTGAGAAAACTAACAAAGCAACTCAAAAAAGAGACAGATATAAAACATTTTTCTTCAGAAGCTCAAGCTCTGCCCAACACTGTTTTAAAATGAATCAAGCAATCTTATTTAAACCTACGGAATTATTATTTTCAGTTGGTTGTCAGAGGGGCCTTTCTCCAATAAGCAGAGGTCTTATTCACAGATTCCTTACATAAGATCATAAGAACATAAGAAGATCCATGCTGGATCAGGCCAAAGGCCCATCTAGTCCAGCTTCCTGTATCTCACAGTGGTCCCACCAAATGTGTCCTGGGAGTGCACAGGACTAGATATCTGTCTCTTCATACCACTCACCTGCATCTGGTTCTTGAAGTACCCCAGTTTTAAGCCTGGAGACTACACGTCTCCATCATGCTTTTTAACCTGTGATGGACTTCTCCTCCAGGAATCTGTCCAATCCCCTTTTGAAGGCATCCAGGCTAGTTGCCATCACCACATCTTGTGGCAGGGAGTTCCACAGACTAACAACACACTGAGTAAAAAAAAATTATTTTGTCTGTTCTCACTCTCCCAGCCCTCAATTTTAGTGTATGTCCCCTAGTTCTACTTTCTTCATATTTGAATTTGTAAAGAGAGTATAGCTAGCTTCAGCTACAATGTTAACTGCTCTATCTGCATGTTGACAGAATACCCCATGTGGAGAGCAAAGCATATTTAGTAATCCATAAAACCTGTCATATTTGAGGTTAAAGGTATGACAGCCCATGGCCCAGAAGCAACAGTGTGATTCCACTGACTAAAATTGTTCCATCAGCAACATGGGTGGAGGGGTTTCCCACTATGTATGTCTTAGAAACTTTCCTGGAGGGCCAAGCTGATTTCAAAGTATGTGAAGGGACAAGAGAAGGAAAAGAACATCTTGAAGTATTCCAGTGTAACATTGGGCCATGGCCTAGCCCTGTGTACTTACAGCTGTATGCACTTAGTACTTTTTAACATATGTTCTGCTAAACAAATAGACATTGGAATAGGACCAACAAACATGATAAATAGAGATGGGCACGAAATGAACTTTTGGTTCATTTCATTATTCGTTATTCATTTTGTTAGGTAACAATCAAATAATGAACCGCTCCCTCTAAGAAAAGTGAAATGAAACAAAAAGGAAATGTCTGTTTTGTTTCAGTTTGTTTTTCATTCTGCCGATGTCTCCTACCTGGGTGGAGTGGTTCTGGTCTGGCCCTCCTGGCTGTAGGTGGGCCACGTGGTGGGCAGTAAAAATAAAATAAAATAAAATAAAATAAAATAAAATTACTTGATCTGGCCCATGGGCCACTGGACCAGCCCACGGGCTGGCAGGAGAAAAAATAAATTAAAAACATAAACAAACAAACATAAAAAAAGACCTGATTGAACCGCGGTCCACCGAACCGGCTTGTGAGCACCAGAACTGACCCGCAGGGCTGGCAGGAGAATTTTTTTTTTTTTAAAAAAAGAACAAAGCCGACCGGCCTGTGCTACAGCTGGTAGGCAGGCCACGTGGTTGGCAGTTAAAAATAAATAAATAAATAAAAATAAAATAAAATAAAAATAACCCGATCCAGCCCGCAGGCTGGCAGGATTAAAAATGAAAAGAAAAGAATGAAAATGAAAAACAAAAACTGACCAGGGGGGTTCAAAAGAAAAAGGGAAAAAAAGGAAACGAACCTGAATTTAAACAAATTACAAAATGGTTTTTTTCTAAAAAATCATTTCATAATTAACAAAATGAATCGAACTAGGAAATAAACCGAACTGAAACAAATTGTCATTTTTTCAGTTCGTGCCCGTCTCTAGTGATAAAGTAAACACATGGAAGTCGCCATCAAATGGGATACAAGTTCTTGGTTTTTCACCTTTCATTTTAACAATATATCCTCTGTTCAACATGGAAAGAAAGTTGTGTTCTTTCTGGGTAGCAGTAGAGATTATCCAGAAATGTCTTTACTGTGTCTTATTGTGGGATTCTTCCACCAGACCTTTTATGGCCAAAAAAATAATGTTCCTGCATGATATATGTCCTCTGTGTTGGAGGATAAAGGCTTGGCTGCACCATGTCTGGAAACAGCTATGTAGAAAATTGAATTCACCAGCAGTAATAGCCTGGCATTGGTCACTTTAATTTATTGTTATGATTTGGGCAACCTTAGTACATACATGGAAAAAATAAGCTGAAGCAGCAGCAGAAGAAACCAAGGTAACTTACACTTTAAGAACATCAGTGTTATTATTATAGACCAGACGGGAGGTGTGTAATTGTCAGTTATAGAAGATACTGCACCCTAAATTTATTTTATTTTATTTTATTTTATTTTATTTTATTTTATTTTATTTGTCTGCCACTCCATCTAGCTACACGGCTCTGCTGGGCAGTTTACAGTTGCATCTGTTTGGTAGCTACACAGTCCTAGCTCAGTGTGAAACTCTACGTGAAATAAACAAGAACAACACAAAATGGCCTATTCAAGTATATATTACCTATGAATTAGCTCTTCAAATCATACCAGGAACATGCCAGCAAGTCCTGGTGTTGTGTAGACTGGTTGAAGTGTGAACATCCAGCTAGATTATCCAATTCCACCACAGCTGATTCAGAGTAGAAGGAGCAGTGCCTTTCCTATATCTACAGTTTTATGAGGACTGAATGAACCAGCTGTGTATAACAAAAAAATATTTAATAATCCATTCAGGTTAGATTTCTAACTAGCAAAGGTGCCGAATTATAGAAGAATCTCCCTGGAGTATTATGGGAACATGCAGGTATATTTTTTTTTTGGGGGGGGGAGATTTTTATTTTTAGCCACTAATGCCATATTTGTGTTTCTTTCTGCTAAAACTGAATATGAATCAAATGAACTAATACAAAGAAAAGGCAATTCTCCACAATTACAAGTGATTTTGCGCTCCTCCACTTCCTTTCTACAATGAGGATTCAGAAATGGCCCAATCTTTGGACTGGCTTTTAAGTAGCATATTTATGGGGAGGGGAAATAAATACACTTTGTCATAAATGGTTTGTGCTTGAGATGGAACAGTACATGAAACAACAAAGAAGTACTTATCAACATTAGACTGGCAGGAGCATTTAATAGTTTTTTTTTCCTTTTGCATTTGTGTTTCAGTTGCAGAAATAGCCTTGGTTCAATTTATAAATCATCTGAAATTATTCTCTTTGTATGAAGATTTTTATATAATGTATTATTATGTACAGGCTTTCTGTTTGTGTCATATTTAGAGGAATTGATATATTTAATACATGATGTGTGGAATGTTGGGTTTGTCTTACATGAATTCAAGTGAAACTTGGAGAGCTAAAACCTCTGCAAAACTAAAAAGAATTCCTGTAAAATGGGATTAGTCTTTCAATGTGCATGACACTTTAGTAATTTCAAATCTAGTCACTAATTTTAAGAAATTTAATATTGTCTCTTGTTTTAACAGTCCTATTATTGTATTAGAAACTATAGTGAATCTTTTAAAAGAATGCTGGTTAGTTGTGTAGTTAATTATCAATGAGATTTTCAACATCTGTGGGGGCTCTGAATGCCATGAAATTATCACTAGAGCAATCAACACTGCAATATAATACATATAATCTCTTAGATAAGTACTACTGAGGATAGTCCGTGACAGATGAGTGGCTGTAGAATCGGAGCCTACATTTTTGCCTGTAGAATTTTTATATGTTTGTATGTGTTTTACATATGACATATATTGTATCTGACAAGGAGTAGGTATTTGAATATACTGGTGCTTCTACTGTTGCTGTATGTCACCACATTTTTTTTAAAAAAAAGTGTCTGTCCTTAGTGGTGTGACACATGGATTCTGTTTCCTGAGGTGGAAAAGTATGAGTTCTCTTTTCAATTGTGATGGAAAACAGAAACATTTAGAGATCCACTTTCCAGCACAGCTTGTCTCCTCTTATTGCCTAATAAAAGTACACTTACAAATTTATTTGGGCCAGACTAAGAGTTACAAAGTGAAAATGTGCTAGACAGGTAACAAATGCCTTCAATGAAAGCAGTTCACAAAACATTTCAGGAGAAACTCTTCTATTTTATTATCTCTTGTTTCCTCCCTCCCTCCCTCCCTTCTTTCCCCTTTTAAAATATTTTCTGCCATTTTGTTTTCTTTATCTGTTAGGTGGATTGACAATTATGTTGCACATGATCCGCACTGCTATTAAACAGGTTGATTCAAAGATAGGCAATGTTTTAAACCTTTCAAATGGAATATGTTGGGAAATACATCTTCCATGTTTCTGTAATGTAGCAGCTGAATGGAAATTTTTGAATAAAAAACATTGGGCAGCGCTGTGAAATGCACCAGGAATGTTTCCAGAGGGTCAGCCTAACTTTTGCAAGAGCAACATATGCCCAGGAAATTTTCAGCCTTAATTCCCATTGCCATGATATGACCTTGAGGCTGGGGGAGGGAGAGAGAAAGCTTGAATTCTAGAGAGAATACATGCAGAAATACCGTAATATAGCATTATAGCCACATTACTGATAGATTAGTAGTTTATTTATTTATTTATTTATTTATTTATTTATTTATTTATTTATTT
>JAHTLZ010003399.1:5224079-5244811 GCA_023846285.1 Phrynocephalus versicolor
TTTATTTATTTATTTATTTATTTATTTATTTATTTATTTATTTATTTATTTATTGTTGTATTTATATCCCGCTTATCTTCTGAACAGAACTCTAAGCGGCGTACAATCTAGCAAACAAGCGCCAATACAAAACAATATGCATAATCAAAATAAGAGTTAAAATTACACTACAGTTAACAATATAAACAATATGAATAAATTAGACAAATTAAAACTCTGTTGCGTCCCTGAAAGCTTTATCAAGATGGGCGTTGGTAAAGATGGCGGAGGAGGAGACGGGGGGAAAACAAACAAACAAAGAAAAAACCCACTAAATTAAAGGTCGCCAAAGGCCTCTCGAAATAGGAATGTTTTTAAGGCTTTTCGAAAGGCCAGCAGGGACTCTGCAGAGCGCACTTCGCTGGGGATGGAGTTCCACAAGGAGGGGGCTGCCACTGAGAAAGCCCGGTTCCAGGTAACCGTCTTCCAGGCTTCTCGTGGAGTGGCAACCCGCAGCGAGTGCGCTCGTGCCTGCCGGACAGGTCGGGCCGAGGTGGATCGCTGGACGAAACGCTCTGTCAGGTAGTCTGGTCCCAGTTTAGGTATCTGGTTGCAGAGCCAGAGGTTGGGAGTTCAGTTCTTCACTGTGTCTTATTGACAGGCTGGACTTGATGATGCATATGAACATAAGAACATAAGAAGAGCTATGCTGGATCAGGCCAACGGCCCATCTAGTCCAGCTTCCTGTGTATCACAGTGGCCCCACCATATGTGTCCAGGAACGCACGAGACTAGATACCTGTCTCCTGATACCACTCCCCTGCATCTGGCCTTTGAAGTACCCGAGTTTTAAGCCTGGAGATTACACATCTCCATCATGGTTTGTAACCTGTGATGGACTTCTCCTCCAGGAATCTGTCAAATCCTCTTTTGAAGGCATCCAGGCCAGATGCCATCGCCACATTCTGTGGCAGGAAGTTCCACAGACTAGCAATTTATGGCCTCTCTTGGCTTTGTAATTCTAAGATAATACTGCTGCTGTGATCTAGTCTACTAATTTTATTTTATTCCAGTTGCAAGCCAGCTTCATGTCTTAGGTTTAAGGCATGAAAAGCCTGTAAATCACTGTGGATGCAAAACTTCAGCCCATGATGTTTCTGCCAGCAGGAACTGGCAAAAAATGCTCAAAACTGTTGGGTAGACACACCACAGGCTCTCTAATCCCTCTGAGGCCCTAACATAACCTCTGATTGCTTTCCAGCTGAAGATTCTCTTAAATATGCCATTCTAGAGCAGCTGTAAAAAAAAAAACCTCATCACCATGGCCATTAAAAATAGTCAAAAACATCTGTGAAGATTCTCAGTCATCCAGGTGAGTTTATCTGAAAGTTGAGTCATGGCAACTGGACTTCTTTTCTTGAGAGATCAAAACGTTTCACTCGTCATCCAAGCAGCTTTGTCAGTCAAACACATTTTAATTTGGCAGAAATTGCACGGTGTTATTTTGGAGAAGTTCATAGAACAAACAACTGTGTTCTTTTTCATTGATTCCTGAAGTTGTGAAAAATATATATCTAAAGCTCTGTTCACAATAGTTTCTACATGGGAGATAATGAATCTTGAACTTATTGATAGAAGCTGCTGATTAATTAGTAAGAGATGCTGAAGAAGTCTTCAGGAGAAATAGTAGTTTGAGAATTGACACAATTAACTATAACAGTTTCTTGCAGTGATAGAAGCATGTATCTGTCTGTAATTAGGGGATCTAAAAATACATTATTCATTTTAGACTGTAATGATTCCATTGTGAGCAAAGCCCTCAGAAAACTGAGCTAATGTTTCCTTCAATAAAATGTTCTAGTTCAGTGCCATGAGTACATAATTGAAATCTGTCTTTACTTGTGCCCAGGAAGCTCCTAAATTGTAGAAAGTGAATACAGTGGCATCTGTATTTCATGCTATTTAACAGTTTTCTTGCTTCAACCACTGTTTTTCTACACCAACTAATACAAGAGATCATATCTAACCATCTTGAGCAAACTACAAAGAGGTATATTGACCTGTCATTTTTACTAATTCAAAACAAGTTGCTTTTTGGTTGAGAAAATGCATCAAGTCTTTGATAGATATCAAACCAAACCAAAACACTTCAGTAACCAGTGAATATTTACAATATTATCTCAGCTACCTTTTCCATTTTGGAATTTAGTTTGACCACCAGATGTTTCTTTCTCCATATATATATCTATCTATATATATATCCATATATATATATATCATATATGCTGTCCACTACCCAAAGGTATCTGGGTGGCTTACAATTAAAATAAATAATTCAAATACTTAAAACATTAAAATACTGATAAAATTACAGTAAAATGTAAGAACATTTAAACACAATAACTACAATACATTAAATTATACATTAAAATTGCCATCAGGACCCCCAATCAATGTTATATCAGTTAAAAATCTTCTGGAACAGGAAGGTTTTTATCTAGTGCCAAAATGTCATTAACATTAGTGCCAGGTGGGTCTCACTTGGGAGTGCATTCCATAATCTGGGGCAGCTGCCAAAACGGCCCTATATCTACAAGCCATCCCTTTCACCTCCTTGAGAGATGGCTCTTCCAGGAGGGCTCCCTAGCTAGATCTTATTTGCCAGGTGGGTTTATAGGGAAGAAGGAAGTCCTTCAGGTATCTAGTTCCTAAGCTGTTTAGGGCTTTATATGTCAAAACAAGCACTTTGAATAGGGCTCGGGCAGCAACTGGTAAGGTAACCAATGCAGATAATACAGAATCGGCATGATGTCCCTGGCAGCCCTTCCACTAACCAGCTGTGGCACACAATTCTGAACCAGGTGCAATTGCTGTATCACCTTCAAAGGCTGTACCACGTAAAGCACTTTGCAGTAATCAATGCAGGATGTTACCAGTGCATGCGTAACTGTCATGAGGCTCCATTCATCCAGGTAGGGACACAGCTGGTACATTTTCTGCAGCTGAAGAAAGGCACTCCTGGCCACCGAGTCCACCTGGGCTTCCAGGGTTAGACTGGGGTCCAGGAGCAGCCCCAAGCTACGGACCCTGCCCCTTAGGGGGAGTGCAATCCTGTCCAGGACAGGGAAATGACCCTCTAACCTGTCTGGCAAAGCCCCCAATAACAGCACTTCCATCTTGTCTGGATTGAGTTCAATTTTTAACCCTTATCTAGTCCATTAGCTGGTTCAGACACGAGTTCAGCACAGAAACCGTCTCAGCTGGATTGGTGGAAAACGAGAGGTAGAGCTGAGTATCATCAGCATATTGCTGACTCCTCAGCCCAAACCTCCTGATGAACTCTCCAAGCAGTTCCATGTAGATGTTAAACAGCATGGGAGATAGTATTGAGCCCTGTGGAACCCCATGATGTAACTGCTACGGGGTAAAGCTACTATCCCCCAGCACCACCTTCTGGACATGGTCAGCCAGGAAGGAACAGAAACACAGCAAAACAGTGCCTCCATCCCCCAACCTGGCCATCCTATCCAGAAGGACACCAAGGTCAATGATATCAAAAGCCACTGAGAGGTCCTGGAGTATCAACAGGGTTGTACTCCCCCTGTCTCTATCCTGGCAAAGGTCATCATAAAGGGTGACCAAGGTGGTCTCTGTTCCAAAACCCAGCCTGAAACCCAATTGAAATGGATCCAGAAATTCTGTTTCATCCAGCAGTGCTGGAGCTGTCTGGCCACCACCTGCTCCAACACCTTGCCCAAATAAGGGAGGTTTACTTAACAACCAGCTCCGGGTCCAGGTTAGTTTACTTAAGGAGTTGTCTAATTACTGCCCCTTTCAAGGTGGCAGGGACCACTGCCTCTCTTAAAGTGGCATCCACAGTCTCCTGGACCCAGGTGCAAACCCCCTTGGTGAATCTTTCTATTAGCCAAGAGTGGCAAGGGTAGAGCAGAATGGTGGTAGAACGGACAGATCCAAGCACCCTGTCCACATCCTTGGGTCTCAACAATTGAAACTCATCCAATAACACTGGATGTAAGCACAGCACACTGGACACCTCCCTTGATTCTGCACCAATGGTGAAGTCCAGTTCACTGCAAATTTGAGTGATTTCCCCCTCAAAGTGGACAGCAAATTCATCACAGCTAGCCAACAAATGGTCCAGGACCTCCACAGTATCTCCCAGTTGAAGAAGTTATCGGACCACCCGAGACATTTCTGCTGGATAGCACTCTGAGGAAGCAATACAGTTGGTAAAATGTTGCCTTTTTGCCAACCATATCACCATGGAATAGGCCTGACAGTGGACTCTAAGCCGTGTTCGATCAAATTCAACAGCAATATTTTCTCCACCTGTGCTCCAGCTGTCTCCCCTCTTGCTTCATCACCTAGAGCTCAGATGTATACCAAAGAGCTTTTTGGGTTCTGTGTAAGGGGAGAGGGTACTTAGGCATGATCATGTCAACAGCCCGGGTCATCTCCCTGTTCCATCGGGTGATCTGAGCATTGACAGGACCATTGACCAGATCAGATGGATCAGACCATCCCAGAGCTTTCAGCAAACCATCTGGATCCATTAGTCTCTAAGAGTGGATCATCTTAATGGATCCCCCACCTTTGCATAAAGTCAAAGTAGCTAATAGCCTAAACTTTACCAGGAAGTGGTCTGACCATGATTTACCCAAACAGCAAACATATTATGACATAAATAATACTAAAGAAAATTGTAGCATTCAGCTGTTCTCAAACCGTAGAAATGCATAGATATCAAGAAGTAGCAGTACAAACCAACAAAGACCTTTGTATGAAAGTAGATTTATAAAATAATAATTTATGTGATCAAATTTTGCTGTTTTATTGATAAGCAATAAAAGGGCTTTTTAAAAAATATGTTTCTTGTACTATCTGAAGTGTCCTGGCAGCCTGCAAATTAAAGATCACCTGATAGTAATTATGTGGTATGGTGCTTTGGATAAAGAAGTCTGAACTGGATGCTTTGTATAATTCTGCAATTCTTAATATATCCATAGGAATATATTAAGAGCTGCAAATTACATTTTTTATAATGATGAATCAAATGAGAGAGAAATATTGTGTTTTTTTAAACTAGCAACCAGTTGTGATACCTGAGAAAAAAGAAGGTGAAAGAAGTAGATAAGGGATTGCATTTGTCATGTAAGGAATTAGAAATCATTTTTTAAAATGAGGGGAAAGACAGGGAAAAAGCAAGTTGTATTTATTTTACAATCTTTTGCCACTTCTCTGTGTCTGTAGTGAGACAGAAAGACATGACAACATGTAGCAAAGCAACTACTTGGCAAACCACCAAAGGGAATCTTGTTCAAAAGGAATAGAAGCATCACAAATATAATCTCTGATTTAGGTTTGACAGCTCAGTATTCTTCACTGTAGGAGCATTTATTTTGCTGACTTCAGCACAGGAGCACTAGAAATTGGGCCATGGATCCACATCACAACATAGTGTCATTTCCAGGATCCTAGAGCAATATCATCTTATTTTTTCTCCTTTCTCTCTATATACTATGCTATGAAGGGCATTGTCTACACACCCAATTGTATTGACTGTATTACTTGTACAATCAATTTGTATCATTCAGTAAGCTATAGAAGTAGTTCCTCTAAATGAACCATTATCGAAGAACAGACTACTGATAGCACTCAGACACAGGACTTTTTTGCAGCCTCTCAAGATGACATGAGAATCCAATTCAGGTATTCTCTCAATCCATTCAATGAATATCCTTCTGTAAGATGAGTTCCGGCTGACCAGTTTCACCATTCTAGTCACTGATTGTGACGCAGGGGTGGGTCACAGCAATCAAACTATGACAGCTACACTGTGACCGCAACATGAAGAGATACAAGAACTATTTAGGCTCTTGAATGAAAAAGGGGCCTTTAGGTGATGCTGATAAATAGAGGAGCCGACCAGATCTCAGATGGGAGACCATTCCACAACCAGGCTGCTACTGTTGAGAAGTCCCTCTGATTTCTTTGTTTTAACTGTTTTCAGTGATGCCAGCTTTTTTGTCCAGGCAGATTATGTCGCTGATGAAAGCATACCTTCATCTATCTAGATATTGAGTTTTGTGTGCTAGTATGTACTGATCTGTCATAATACTTGAATGTGCTTTCCTTTTTTCTGCTGAAATGATCTGATCAACTCTACATTAATTGCAATAGGATGAAAAACGGGGATTTTACACACTGGCCTGCTGCATTGTTACCTTCTATCTCACGATAAAACCAAACTTCATATGGTAGTTTTTCAGGCAGCTTGTAAATATATTAGATAAAGGCAAAATTAAAGGAAAAATCTGTATTGGGGTGGGGGAGGGAAAAAAGGACAAAATATTATGGCATCTTAAAGACTAACATGTTTGTTTTGGCATGGCACCCGCTTATTGAGACATATGGGATACTCCTGCTGAATTTCTCATTCATCTATACCAGGTATGTCAAAACTTCAGCCCTCCAGATGTTTTGGACCACAACTCCCACAGTCCTTTGTCATTGTCAATCTAAGCTTAGAATTATGGGGGTTGTGGTCCAAAACATCAGGCGGGCCAAAGTTTGGGCATGCCTGATCTATACATTTTTTAAAAATGCACTTTTGTGTATGCCCCCCCCCAATTCTGTGCCTTTTTGGCCATTCTTAGTGGAATGTACATCATTTTACACATTGTTTCTCCAAAATGACCCATTAAATCTCAGTAATGTGTGAGTTATCAAGACACATTTCTGTTCTCAAGATGTTTCTAGACATGCAAAAATGCTACTTAAATCAAGACTACTGATTCCAGCCTAGTTCCATGCCTCATAAAGTAATTACTGTACATTTTGATGCAGTATTTTAAAGAAAGAATCTTATCTGGTTTCCAAAAGTAACTAAAACAGTAGCTCATATAGTTTTTTATTGGAAAAGAAATAATACAAAAAATATTGCTACTGTTCTTATGTGCTAACCTATAGAGGCCCTAATAAGCCTTTCAAGTTACAGCTGTACTGTAGCAAAGCAAAGCAAAGTGTCCTGCTTATATTCCTCCCCAGAGTGCTCTCTTGGCGGTTTACAAGTAATTATGCAGGCTACACATTTTACCAACCTCAGAAGGATGGGAGGCTAAGTCAACCATGAGCCTGCTACCTGGGATTGAACCCTAGGTCGTGAGCACAGTTATAGCTGCAGTACAGCAGTTTAACCACTGCACGTTGAGGCTCAGTGTAGCATTATTCTACTTTAGTTGCTTGGAAAATAAATTATTAATAATTGATACTGTACTCATAACTAGCTGCTTCCAAATTTTGATTTTTCACTTGCTGAACATGTACAAGAGAAAGAGAAAATGCTTGGCCTGTAGTCCAAGACAAACTCTCTTAGAGTGAAACCAGAAATCTTTATCAGTTTCATTTTCATCTTGCAAATGTTTTGTTAATGTTATTCAATGGAGCACCATGGTTATATTTTAAATGTGGCATAAATTATCGGCCAGAAAATCCATCATTATTCCAAGAAAAGATCAAGATGTATTTTCGAACAGAAACTTCTTTAAAGTATTTCGGTCATGTCCTATGGCCGTTAACGAATTGACAGCTGTATGGAAATCATGCATTAAGACATTCTGATAAGGAACAGTGGCTCTACATTTGTTGTAATTCTGACATATGGTGAGGTTCCTGCATTCATTTTCATCTTTTGCCAGCTTCCAAACTGTGCAAAATGGAAGTAATCTATTTATTCCCACTTCCTATAATAGTGATAATATTGTTTTTATTTTAAAAATAGTGCTAATAAAGTTTCACACTAATTAATATATGTTTGATCATGTTTCAAAAATAGCAGCTGAAGTTTTTCTAGTTGGAATTCTACACAGTAACCATTATGCTGTGATTTAACCTGGGGAGTGTTATGACCAGAATGCCCACAGAATTAAATAAAACATTAACTACAGGCTGTGAATTACATCCACAGTTGAGTTTCTGGTGGTTATATGAAAGATATGTGAAATACTTAAGAATATAGGTAAAACTTATTTAAACAACCAAATAGCAGATATACAGGTCTTCTAGTTTTTAAAAAAACCCAACCAGAACACAGTGGCTGAAATCCTTTTGCTCAGTGGATGGTCACACTTAAACCCATAGGAATCAGTTCAGCTGTGTGATGTTGCCACATAAATCACAAATATATTTCCCTGTGATATATTAAAAAAGTATACCTAAGTTCAGGTGGTTGAAGTGCATCAGACTTGATGGTTTCTTTATGGCATGGAAATTAGTGCTTCATTATAACGTATGAAATAGCTCTAATATGTTTTTACACCTTTGTAATAACTACCAAAGCAAAATACAGCAAACTAATCAAACTACAAGTCAAAATGGGCAATGTGCTATCTCTGCAAAATCATTAATGGTACTGGATAAAACTGTGCCTATTAATTTTATTACTCATATAAATGTCAGCCAATAACAAGATAACAATTCATTCAGTCAACAAATTAAAACAACAATCACCAGAATTCTACTGCTTACGCCTATCGGCCTAAATCTCAGTGCTGAATTGCAGTTAGTAAAGAAACTACCATTTCGTCATCACACACCAGTTATGCAAATTGGTATGTGATTAGAAGTACATGGTTTCACTTTGTAACTGCAGGTGATTTGCTGCTGAGCTTTACATTGCTGGACATAAATTCAGTAGACATAAGACATAGGATTCTGGCCAATAAAATTAATAATTCTAGTCTTATTAATTAATAATCCGAGCCTTTTAAACAAAGTGAATCTAAAATATTTAGGTGAAAAAGAATGTGCAGAGAAAGCATGTCTGTTCTGATCAGCATAAGGGATGTACATCTTATATTTTTTGGACTACACATCCCTTAATTCTCTTCTATGGGAGCCCCGCCTGCACGATTCAGATATTATAGACACCTAAATTGTATTCACCTGGAGAAAAGACACAGCTGGAAGGCTTCATCTTTTGGGTAGATCAAAGATCCTCTTTGAAAACAAAGCTTCCCAGCAATCATTGGAGTAGCTTCCTTTTCAGACAGGAAGGTAGGCCTGTCCAAAGCATGATAGCCATCAGCTGGTTATTTTCTCTAGTTGAGCAAAATTTACGTGTCTGAAAGATCTTGGTATTGCAGGTGGCTTACCTTGTAAGACAAATTTAATTTGTTCTGTGGGTCAATTTGTCTTAAGAAAAAATTGTCTTATGAGGCACTGTTTTCCATATGAATGTATTGAAAACCAATTAATCTGTTTTGGAGGAAATGTATTAATAGGTTTTCAATGCATTCCTATGGGGAGGCTGTCTCAACCCCCCTCAATCAAGGGCAGCCAAAGGCTGCTTTCTGCAGCCCCGCCAGACAGCTGATTTTGACAGATGGGATCTGTCAAAATCAGCTCTGGGGGAAGGTTGCAGACAGCAGTCTTCAGCTGCCCTTGATCAAGAGGTCAGCCCTCCACCAATCTCCTTCTCAGCCAGGCAAGTGTCTGACGACCACCGACACTTGCCTGGCTAAGAAGGAGATTGGTAGAGGGCTGGATCCTTTTGAATTTCCCACTGCACCAGCAAGGGTGCTCATGCAGCAGGAAATTCAAAAGGATCCAGCCCTCCTCCTCCTCCTCTTCACCCAAGTCTCAGTGCCAACACTCCGTTGAAGAGGAGGAGAATTCAACAGGTGCATGTTCATGTGACCCATGTGGGTTGGAAGAGAGGCACACCTCGCTTCCAACCCACCCGAGCCACCAAAATGTGCACATGTCCCTGGGATTGGTGCATGTTCGCTTGGCTAGGGCAGGTTAAGAGAGAGGCGCCCCCCAACCTACTTGAGCCACCCAAAGATGCACATGTCCCCAGGGTTTGGAGGGATCCAAGCAGAGCAAGGACCCATGGATGTTTTCCCAGCCTGGGAGAGTTGCAAGGCAAGCAGCAGCAATGGATCACCATCTTTGCTTCCCTTCCAAGCCACACAGGCTGCGCAAAGATCAATGGGACTCTGTTTTGCCCAACAATTTGGTGGGCAAAGCAGGGACCTATTGATCCTCACCTAGCCTGGGCTGTTCCCTGGGCGAGAATCAATGGTGCCTTGTAAGATAAATGTAAATGGGAAGGAAAAATCATCATACGAGTTTTTCCCATCACCGGAAATTACATTCGTCTTACAAGTTTTTCAACTGAAGGCGCATTCTTCTTATGAGGTATTAATGTATTGTGGGATTTTTAGTACACACACATACACACACACACACCTCCATCATGTTTCCCTCCCTAATAACTGTGTAATTATTGCAACCTTTTTTATGTCACTGCTTTTTTTTCAACTAGACATTAGTAATGTGTAGAGTGAAGGGTGGGGATTCTGCTGAAATCTGTGAACATACAATACGTTGAAGAGAATTATCTGCTGTCAGCCATTCTTGATAATCTTTGAGCTTTTCAGCCACTCCTGTGCAGCAAAATTGGATAGAGTTATCTGGTCTTTGGCAGGCATACGATGTTACAGATAGAGCCCAAATCCTGCGTTTTGTTCAGGCCAGCTTTGCTATGAGCCTTAAACATTTAAAAAAAAAAAACCCAGAACACTTAAGTGTAAGTGTCTAATAAATCAATCAGCATTATAATCCAGGGAAAGGTTTCTGGTTTAGATGGTGTATTCTATATATTAAGTTTCCTGAATTACATTTGGATCTAAATTAGGGCTATAAATCTTTGATGATCTTTGCTTGTTCTGGTTTCCCTCAAGTCATTTTCCGTAAGTGCATCGTTAAAGTGATTATCTCTTATTTATTGCATTTTGGAGCATTTTTGAATAAATAAGCATTCCAGCTGTTTTTTTAAGTGCCATCACCTGCAGTTTTCTCCTTGTTAACCTAAATCCATTTCCTTCTCTACACAGATCCCTACCACTAACATTATTGATAATAAAAAGTTTAGTAGTTATTGATGTTTGAAAGCCTGTGTAAGTTAGTAATTACTTTCAGAGAGTTTGCAAATACAATTCTCTTGGCCACAGTCCTCATTCAGAACTGTAGGGTTAACTCTGAAGGCAACAATTGTAATCTAAATGCTGATGTCACGTTGGGTGAGAGGAACCAGAGAAAAGATGTTTAATCTTTCCCAAATGAGGCATTAACAAGGTTTTCTTTTTGTGGCAGTTCAAACTGGTAACAGCAGTTGTTTTGGCATAGTACAATACTACAGACCAGAATTTTTTATTTCACACTGTACCATGATATAAAAGAAAAGGCAATCCCAAACATTAAAGACTCAATTTGGCATTTCATCTGCACATTTGTGTTAGGTATAAGCCCCCCGCCCCTCATATTTCTTCCTATGTTGCCTTGAGACAAGTTTTGTTTCACTGAAAGTCCTTGTGGAATACTGTAGAAGTAAAAGAAACCCTATTTGAAAACCCTCACTCAAGAAAAACAAAACAAAACAAAACAAATCTATCACTGCTGCCATTGGGGTTGTGCTCTGTTGCTTTTAAATTTGTTTTTGTTATTGATTTTGTCATTTTAATATATGTGCTTTAATTTTTTAAACATTTGCTTTTTACTGTTTATGCATTGTATTTTTAATGAGGTAAGCTGCCTTGGGTCCTTTTAAGGAGAAAGGCAGCGTAAACAAACAAACAAACAAACAAATAAATAAATAAAAGTCAAACTGTATAAGGCAATCCTAGGAATGGGGTGGCGTAATAAAAACAGTGTAAATTTCAAAGCTGACAATTTCTGCTTGGGTGAGAACGAAGCGTTGAACTGATGGGGAAAGGAGTTTTCCCTTGCTTGGTGCCACTTCGTGAAAGGTCTCAAGAGCAGGGTGTGAACACGGTAAAGCATGATTCAAGATCACTTCTCACAGAAGTACTGTACTATCCATGAAGAGGCCGTGGTCAGGCGGATGAAATGGGGGTTCTCCACGAAAGCTTGCAATTTTGGTGGTCCAATAATAGGTATCACCCACTCTTACATTTGTGCAGTTAAGGGATCACATGACTTTTTCTTATTTGGTAGGGAGTATTAGAGGGTATCCAGTAGACCAGTAGTTCCGAATTGTAGGGAGTATTAGAGGATATCCAGTAGACCAGTAGTTCCGAACTGTGGGTCCCCAGGTGTTCGTGAATTGGAACTCTCAGAAATCCTGGCCAGCACAGCTAGTGATGCTTCTGGGAGTATTAAACCAGGAAAACCTGGGACTCCAAAGTTGGAAGTCACTGCTGCAGCCTATTTTAACTGTTGTCATAGGTGTGGTCAACATTGAGGCTGCCTTTTGTTATGTAAAGTGCGGCACTCCCTTTCTTGCTGTAACATGGGGAAGATATTGTGCAGCAGTATCAGGCCATTCCCTGGCATTTTGATATGTGGATACAGAAACACAATAGCCCACATTCATAAAACAGAGGCTTATTGATAAATTGTTCAATATACAATCTGCAGTAGGGAACAGTACATATGGAATTGTATTCTCAAGCTTTTGGGTGAAATTTTGAGCAACATTTTGCATTTCTGATTTCTAAAACAGCTGGGGTGCCCTATCAGTATGATTTTTCTGGTCGGCTTTTGTTTTGGGGATGGAGGATGGCTGGTTTAGCCAAACACCAGAAGCCAGTAGTCATTCCCCATATGTTCTTTTGAACAGACTGGGAATCGGGGGGGGGGGGGTACTCAATACAATCAGCACTGAGCCTCATGGTGCAGTGGTTAAATGCCTGTACTGTAGCTAAAACTGTGCTCACAACCTGGGGTTCAGTCCCAGGTAGCAGGCTCATGGTTGACTTAGCCTTCCATCCTTCCGAGGTTGGTAAAATGTGTACCCAGCTTGCTGGGGGGGGGGGCAATGTGTAACCTGCATACTGTAAATAAACTGTAAACTGCCCAGAGACTACTTGAAGTGGTATGGAGTGTTATATAAGCAGAACACTTTTTGCTTTTTTAAGTCTTCAGCTTCCTGGCGGGTTTGCAAAGCATTTGGCTTCCAGGTTGTTTATTTATTTAAGCATTTTTATTTCATGACTGAAATAAAAGTGTGACTTTTATTGTTCCATTTTTAATCAATGTGGTCTGCAAGTGCTTTTTAAAATAATTAATTAAGAGCTAAGAAATTTATGTGACAGCACGATTACAATAGCCCCTAGTATCATTAGTTCAAATGAAATATTTGCTTCTCTCAAAGCAAAGAGTGATGGTCTCTGGCATAGCTCCATATCTTGCATCAGTAATTCCAACCTGTGAGTTCCTGGATGTTCTTGAATTGCTGTGTTTTTTTTTTTTTTAAATATCCCCCTACCATTGATCATGCTGGCTAGAGCTTATGGAACTAGACCAGTGTTGGTGAACCTATGGCACGAGTGCCAATGGTGGCACTTGGAGCCCTTTTTTTGGGCACCCGACATTGCCCCCTCACAGCCACCTGTGTTCAGGTTAAATTCTTGTATTGGCACTTTGCGAAAAATTAGTGGGTTTTGAATCACAGTTTGGGCACTCAGTCTCTAAAAGGTTCGCCATCACTGGACTAAGACCATCTCAACTTAATGAGAGATATGAAGTTGGGAACTATACTGTAGTTCTATATCACAGATGTGCTGCTTAGATTCCTTCCCCTATACATTTTCCTTATATAGTCTTTGTGGGGGGGAAAGTGAAAGAGGCCGGTGTTAAAATTCAGGAACACATTGTTGTATGTAATTTCTGATTGTGGGTACAGTTGCTTAATTCAGTGTTAATAAAAAAGATGGAGAGGTATGCAAATTTGTCTCATCAAAGGTCAGAACATTTGTCCATGTGACCTAGTATTATTATCTCTGCCTGACAACAGCAGTTCAGATTTTTGACAGGTTTCTTTCCTCAATTTACCTGAAGATCTCCATTATTACACCAGGGAATAATAGACGTCATCACCAGGCCTGACTCTTCTTAGCTTCCAGAATCAGACAAAGCCAGGAATCATCAAGGAAGGTAATTAGTGTGACAGGTAATTTAAATTTTTCCTTCAGCTTTAAAGTTTTAGTTTTCACTT
Source organism: Phrynocephalus versicolor (assembly GCA_023846285.1). Lineage (NCBI taxonomy): Eukaryota > Metazoa > Chordata > Lepidosauria > Squamata > Agamidae > Phrynocephalus > Phrynocephalus versicolor. Next base: position 5,238,100 of record JAHTLZ010003399.1, read on the forward strand.
AATAGCTTTAAATGATCAGATTAAAGTAGTGATTTTTTAAAATGGTATAAAACAAAAGCAAAGTGTTCTGTTTATATACCACCCCATACTGCTGCCCCCTCCCGCCAGCAGGCTGGATAATCATTTTGCTGACCTCAGAAGAATAGAAGGCTGAGTCAAACATGAACCGGCTACCTAGGTGTGAACCCCAGGTTGTGAGCACAGTTTCAGCTGCAGTACAGCATGTGTACTGAGGCTCAGTGGTATATATGGTATATTCTTCTCTTTTATTCACCCAGGTGGTTGAAAAAAAATCTATTACAGAATGTGTGATGAGACCCATTTAAAGGCTTCTGAGATGGATGAATGTATGTATTGCATCAAACAAAAACTGTATACTCACTTGACATCATTAATATTTTATTTTAAAGTTCTTTCCCTTTGTCCTCATTTCATGTATATAAATCATTTCAAGAGACAATTTTTAAATAAATAAGTAAATAAATCAGAGGACCTTGTGATGGAAGCAATAAAATCATTAGATAAAATTAATATCCTCTTAAAAGCTAGTTCTTTATTGCATAACTCTAAATTCAGGTTGTGTGAAAGAAGTAGGCATGGAATAGTTGTAAAATCATTCCAAGATTCATTCTTGGCAAGTGTCTGACCTGTGATCAATAACTAACTGAAAAACAGTTTCAGGAAAGTGATGTTTAAATGTAATAGAAATGAAAAGACTGATAGCTGTAATCCTCAGGCTGCCTTGTGACTGGACTTACAATGGCTGGTGGTTATATGACAATTTGTCCTTGTTTGGTTCAGCATTGGGCAATGCCTGCATAGCAGTCTTCTTGGAACTGTAATTGACTTTTTTCCATAGGAACAATCTTGAAGAATTGTTTGCTTTGGATCCAAATTGGATGTGGACATTTCTTCAGAAAATGTTTCTGTTGTTTTGCTTTGTTGCAGTAAGATCTCTCTCTCTCTCTCTCTCTCTCTCTCTCTCTTTCTCTCTCAAGCCAGTTGGTTGTAATGAGCATTATCAGTTTGTCTGTGAAGAGTCTCAGTCATCCTGGTGAGATTATCTAGAAGCTGAGTCATGGCAACTGGACTTCTTTTCTTGAGAGATGTAAACGTTTCGCTACTCATCCAAGCAGCTTCATCAAACAGAAGAAGCTGCTTGGATGAGTAGCAAAATGTTTCCATCTCTCAAGAAAAGAAGTCCAGTTGCCATGAGTCACCTTCCAGATTATCAGTTTGGTACCAGAAAGGGCACCAACAGAAGTGTGTCATGAAAGAGCAATGATCATGGACTGGCAATCACATGTCATTTTCCTCTGCCCAGCATAAAAGCCACAAAATATATTAAAGGCATTTGTTTGGTTAATTTGTTGCATCAGTCTCACATTCTTGACATTTTATGACTTGAACCTCCAAAGATAGGACCACAGGTTCATATTCTTCAAGCAGTGTTCACAAGGTGCCTGTTTCAAGTGCTCTGTCTCAAGATGAACAGAAGTTCAGTGAAAGAGAGCAAACAAAAGTTGAAAGAAAACAAAACCAAGCATAAGAGCACCATCTATTGGACTTCAAAGAATGGCACTGAAAGTGGCCAGTTGTAGCCAAAGAGAAACTTCCAGAAAGGCAAACATGTTGGGAAGGGAAGGGAATATAAAACATGGTTCTGTATAAAATGTTAATCACTGGCTGTCAGATTATATTTCTTACACGCATTCATGTTCAAAGTACAAATGAACTCTGCTACATAATCCAATAGAGAGAGTTCAAGATAAATATATGCAAAAGTCAAAAAATTAAAAGTTATTTTATAAGTCATTGGCTATCCTGGGTAGACTTTCTTCTTTTTATCCTTTCTTTCTGCCTTTTCTTCTTTTTTTAAAAAAGAGTCATTAAATAATAACAATTGGAAGAGAAAAGAATAGGATTTGTAATTTCATTTAATTCACATTTATTAATGATTCAATACACTGGAATGCCTATTGGCCTGTCTTTATTATTGCCTAACAAACATTTTTTTAAAAAAATCATTTCAGACTTCAGCCATATACATAAAGCCTACCAGGAAATAAGAGATCATTAAAGTTGCAGTCCTATACATACCTGAAAATAAGATGGATTCAATTCAAAAGGGCTTATCTCTTAGAAGGCATAATAAGCTCACATTGTAACCTGACACCACAATCACAGGCTTCATCTAGAATAAATATTTATGAGTTTGTGTCTCTGAGATAATTGGAGGTTTTCTCATCTTCTGTTGCATATTGACCATGCCAAGGAATTTGGTCTATCCCCCATGCCCCGTATTGATACATAAAGTATTTATCATGGCAAAGATGGGTGTAACTTCACAGCAACATAACACTCCTAAATAGTAATACTGTATTTAAATAGTATGGACATATTAAGTATGGGTATATAGAAGATAAATATTGCAAGTAGTGGAGCCAAAGGCCCATGTAATGGCAGAAATGAACATAAATATAAACAGAGGAACAGGGGAGTTGCATTCTGTATACATGTAATGAACATGTACATATATAATGAGATTTCATGTTCATTAATCCACTTCTGGTTTATGAATGTGGAATACTCTGCATCCGTCATTAAAAATGTCAGGTAATGGCCTGATATTGTTGAACAACAGTACGGTTATGTTGCCAGCAGGAAAGAATGTCAAGCTTTACGTAGCAAAATGCAACCTGAATGTTTACAACACCAACAATGGCAATTAGGGCGGTCTACAGGATACCCTCTTCTCTTGACTACCATTCATAAAGTGATAGGTAACAAGTTAAAATCACAGAAGCTGACTCTATGTTCCATCAGTTAACCAGTTCTCATCCAAACACAAAATAATGGTCAGAGTTGTTTTTTCAACATGTGAATGGTTTTTGGATTCTACAAATATACCTTATAAAATTTGAAGTTAATTCCATGGAGATACTTTATATGGTAAAATTCCCCCCTCCCCAGATGAATGTCACGCCATTACTTTTTTTAAACAAGCCTGGGGTTTTATTTGACTCTTCAAAAACAATAAACAACACCACCTGTCTTTTGACTGTTTCTGTTACCTTTCATGGCTCTCCAAACATTTCCCCTCCCACATCATGAAGCTGCAGCTGTGTATCTACTTTGAAACATTCTTGCTGGTAAGCCTGTCCCATGCATTCTGAGTCTTATAAGTCACTGTTTGTCTTTGTTGAAATACCTTTTTTGAGGATCAGTATTTCAGCTTCTGCAGCCTGGATTCTTTCCAAATAAAATAAGGGGGTGAGGTCACAAATCTCTTTCAATAAAATATTGATCTTTACAATTAATTTGATTTGTATTAAATCTGGGGACATTTTAAGTTTGCTTGTTTCTGCATGGAGGGGGGTAAAACGTAATTTAAAAAAGCCCTTTGCCTACAGTTTCCTATATATGGCACACAGCAAGAGCAGTCGGTCTGCTGTTTGAACCAAATTTGGTGCTGATCTGAAAGCTAATTTCATTGTTGTAATGTTTTGTTTGGGCTGTTCTTATTTTTAGAATTGCCTTGTAGAATGTTGATTTTCTCTGTGGCACAATAAAATAACTTTTTTCCTTTGGAAAGAAAAAGATTAATAACTGCTATTGGAAAAGATAAAAGGCAATCTCCAAGCAGGTAATAGAAAGTCTTGCATCCCACATTGCTTGGTAGGCCCCTAAATTAAAAACAAAACAAAACAAAACTTAAGACAAACTTAGACACATAATTGTATACAGACTAAAAATGACCACATGGCTCAAGAATTAAATTGAAAATATTTAATTAGCTTATTCAAGCATCCGTGAAAAAACCCTTTCCATTTTCAATCAATTCTTTTAAATAAAAGCATTAGGAAAACATTGTTAATGGCACACCACTGCACAATGATCCTCTGAAAAAACTATTAACTTGGAAATTCTGAAGCCTTAAAAATCCTGGAAATTCTCCTGAAGCAAATGTCTCCACCAAATATTATTTAGATTCCTATTTGAATATAGATGGAATTTAGTTATGATAGGAGAGTTTGTCATTAGAAACTATTATTTGCATCTCGTGGGAAAACTCTGTTTGCATCAGTGATTCAATTATATTGTGTATTTCATAGATTCAAATAAAAGGGAAAGGTTTCTTGTAATAAAACAGCTTCAACTCTAGTTGAAGCTTTGACGTAAGTAGCAGATAGAGTGGGACAATCTGTATCAATCAAACATAAACAGAAATTGACTCGCCAAATCCCCAATGGCTCAGTTGGCCTATTTGGATTTGGGTTTCCTGCCCTTCCTCTATATGGCAGCTTTTCAAATATTTGAAAATTCTGCATAATCCTATTTTTCTCAAATTGAAACATTATTTCAGTCTTTCCTCATAAAGGCATGGGTTTCCAGTCCCCTGATAATCCTTGTTGTCCTCCTCTGATCTTCTTCCAGTTTGGCAGCATGCATGCAGTCCTCAGGATTAGCCGTAACCAGTGCCAAATAAAGGGGAACTAGTACTCTGCAGGATTTGGAGACTATACTGTTCTTGATGTAGCCTAAAATAGCATTTGCAATTTTTATAGTCACATTGCACTGTTGGCTCATACAGTACCCCCCCGCCTATCATAGGGGTTAGGGACCCACCCAACCCGCGATCATTGAAAATCCACAATATGTGGAAGCAGGTCGGGTGAGCGGTGTGCAATCTTTGGAAAGGGCTCCTGGCTGCAGAGACAAGTGCTTGTCTGCGCTGCCAAGAGCCCTTTAAATGTTGCATGCTGTTTGCCCGCGCCCCTGAGGGGGGTGCGGGCAAGCAACACGTGATCTTTGGAAAGGGCTCCCTGCCACGGAGACAAACCTTCCCCCCTCAAGCCCTTTCAGGGTACTGCAGTCTCACGATATAGCGGGATTGCAGTATATGAACCGCGAAAGGGGGGCACTGTATTCAGATTGTGATCTATTACAATTTCAAAATCCCCCTTGCTTGTAATATTGTTGAGCCAGGTATTCCCCATCATTGACTCCTAGTTATCATGTTTGTTGTCACTGTATGGGGGTTGCACTCCAACTACCAAGGCCTCACAAAGAGCCCAGCCTGATCTCACCCATCCTCCCTGGGTGGGCAATGCAGCCCCTGGTCAGACAAGCTGGTGTGGGGACGGCCCACTAAGAAGGTCTTTCATGGACATTGATAAAAACTGTAAGTTTAAGCACTTTGATTCTAAATTCAACTCTACAATGGAGGTCTGGCACTACACCCAGAAAATACAAGCTTCTGGTATCTGGTCAAGGCAAGACCAGGTTTTAAATGCCACAGAAAATTGGGAGATAAATGTTTATATTTTATTAGTGATAATGAAAAAGACAAAAAGGAAAAGTTTGAAATGGTATCCGAAGGTTTCAAAAGGAGCATGTGGAATATTCTGGAGCAATTAATGAATAAAAATACAAGAAAATAATAGAATTAAGAAAGCTCACTAAACTACCTAGTACATAGTAGGATAGCTTCAGCATAGTCTCAGATCAACCACAGAAGGCATCCCTCACTGCATGACAGCAACTGAGCACAGTGTCTCCTGAGAGATAACTAAATCAACTAAAATAACTTCTGAATTTCTTTTCAAAAACTTATCCATCCCTTCTACACCTTTTGAGATAGTACACCAAGCAAGTTTTAAATCATCTTGCATGCTCATAAAACCAAAAGCAGTTTCTGCCCCTCTCCCTTTAATATAGCTTAAGTAATTTCTAGTTAGTACACTACCGGGGAACAAGCCCATCTGGCCTTGAAGTTTTAGCCCAACAGATAAATTACAGGTGTTGCTTCCATTCCTTTGTGGCTAAAAACTGCTTCTCTCTTTTCTCTCAGTTCCAAGGCACCTAAGAAAAGCTTGGCGATTTCTAGAAAGGTTCCCAATCCATGTTTCTCCAATTTCTCAGTCCCTTCATGCTTGTGTTGATTTATGAAGATGCAGATATTTCTTTTACTCTTAACATATACAGTCTTTGTTGTTCCATATTCATTTTGTATAATATAAATGCCTTACAAGGTCTGTTTCACAGATTTCCCTAAGTAAAACTCATTACATTTCTACTGATGTTCTATCAGCCGGTGGTCTGTGTCAATTAATTTTTGTTTCAATGTAGTGGATGTTACATAATGAGATGACTTCAGTTACTGAACGCTTAACCTCTGGCATTCTTTTATGTGTCCTTTTATGTATCCATCAGCATGCGCACAAACACAAACACATGTGCACACACAAAGCCAATGTCATATTATTTGATGGCACTCTGATCTGGTATCCATCCTCAGTGACTAATGAAAGATTTCCAGGCATACTGTACATACCCACTCATGACATGGAGTTCAAGTGTTCCTCTGTTGAATTGATACCATTTCCTATGCAGTAGTTGAGTATGTGTCTCAATGATCATTGTAGGAAACTTGTCTCCAATATGTTAGATAATGAGAGCTACATCCATTTATTTGTCTCAATGGGGAGGGGGGGACTGATGAAACTTGGTTAGTTTCTTTGATTCAAGAACTCTACTCCCATTAGCGCTTATAATTAGATATAGATCTTAAAAACAGGTTCAATTTGCTTTCAAGATGTTTAGCAAGTGCACACATAGGGACTTTGAACCATTTATTACTAGAGCTAGCCAGTGATGTTCTATATCTATCTATCTATCTATCTATCTATCTATCTATCTATCTATCTAT
>JAHTLZ010003399.1:5249380-5283995 GCA_023846285.1 Phrynocephalus versicolor
GAAAGAAAGAAAGAAAGAAAGAAAGAAAGAAAGAAAGAAAGAAAGAAAGAAAGAAAGAAAGAAATGTTTGGTTATGGTTATGGTTAGGATTAGGGTTAGGGTTAGGGTGCTGCTCCTTCCCTTTCTTTGCAACTAGTAAATCTTGAGGATTGGTAGAATTTCTGAAGAAAACTGTGTAGATTAAAACTAAATCTTCTTCTAATTACACAGCACATAAAAAATAATTATCCCACAGTAGATACCCCTAATTTATTAGTTTACCTCCACTGGCATTTATTTGTTTCAATACATTCACTCATAGGAGATGAAAAAGAATATTTGTCCCTTTACTCGCAGTTCTTATATATAATTGATATAAAAATAAGCATTACGTTTTGTGGAAATGTTAACTTGTTATAGCTGTTGTGAGTTTTTCGGGCTGTTTGGCCATGTTCCAGAACACAGCCAAACAACCCAAAAAAAATCTCAACAGCTATCAGATCCCAGCCATGAAAGCATTTGAGAATATATTAACTTGTTACATTGCGGAGCTTAACTGCTTAATTTACTTCTCTATGAACTAACTTGGTTATATTGCAGACAGAACACTTTATTTTGTTTGCTTCTGGCTCCACACTGATAGAACGCTAACGGAACCTTGGTGGAAACAATAACTTTTGAGGTAGAGTCAGAAACAACTGGCTGCTACTGAGTTGACTGACATTTACTGCAGCTCCCTCCCAGCCAACATGTCTCAAAGGCATCATTTGAGGGTGAAGTATATCCAACAGTAAATTCTGTTATGAATTATTTTAAATAAATAATTAACAGCATGTTTCATTTCAGATAGCCATTCTATTTCTGCTACAAGATTTGCCATTGTCCTTTTGGAGTAATGTAATCAAGCTTGAAAACCCAAATTTTTAGGAATGGTTTCTGTTCTGTACATTTGATTTAAAAGGGACATATTCGATTAGATTTAATGGACTCAGTGGTCTTATAGGCCCCTTCTAATATCATAATTTTATGATTCTAATACTTCTGTATTAAGACATAAAATTAAAACACTGAATCCTGGAGTACTGCTGTATTACGTGGTTATTACTTATATAATACAATATGCCTTTGAATATTCTGTATTTATGTTCAGATTTCAACTCTGGAGTACTACACTTTGATGTTCTGTTATCTGCAAACATATTTTGGTGTACTTTGCAGTACTTCACGCACATTTCTACCTGAGAGGTTGTTATTTGTCCCATGTATTTTTGACTAACATTTATATCTAAGGTTATTTGAGTGTGAAATCTTATTGAAGTCTTGCCTAAGACACATTTGAATTACTTATTTAATTACTATAAGTGTTGGGTTTTGATTGCTGTTTTACTTTTTTGTTTTGTTTTGTTTTCTTCAAATCTGGGCAAACTACAGGGATCACAGCATTTTGATTTAAATATTTGTCAGCTCAAGAATGTATTGTTTTGACCTAATTATGATACTATTGATTAACTACAAGTTTGTTATTATTGCCACCTTGTAGCAATTGGGTTCATTATCCCTGATGGTAGTTGGAAAGTGTTATGTAGGATAAGATGTGTCATTCATTCACCATTTCATGTTTCTTATTGATTTCTTTATCATTGCTCATCCTACCCATTGTAAGTAATTTTGGCTTAAAATGGTTTGTACTTTCACCCCTCTCTATAAAGTGTGATGCTATCAGTCCACATATGGCAGATGGCAGCTAGGTTTCAGCAAAGGTTATCACACTCTTAGGGGACATGACCCATTACATTTTCTACAATGATATATGTCAGGCCTGCCCAACAGGTTGACCATGGCACCATCAGAAATCACCCGCCAGGTCTTGGTATTGGGAGGGTGAAATCCCCCCCCAGTTGCACACTGGCAAAGCATGTGGTAGCCCAGGCCAGTGCTGGGTTTGCTTGGTTTCTCCAGTGGTACCTGCCGTGGCTCCAGTGGTGCACACAATGGCCACGGAGGGCCCTCTTTGTGTTTCTGGCAGAGCAGGGGCAGCGGTGGCCAGAGGCAGAGGCAATGTCCATGGCTGGCTATGGCTTCTCCGGACTCTTGCTGGCAGAGTAAAATTACAAAATAAGTTTACAAATTTTAATTATGTAAGCTTGTAAAATGACAAAACAGCATTTCATTTTTTTGTAAGGTGCCCATCTCTAATTGCAAATCATTTGATTCAAATATACTGTATTTTGTCCATTTTTTGTATAAAAGCACAGGGCAGAAATTGTGTACAAAGAACCCATCTGTTTATTGTTCCACAAATTCATGATCAGGACAAACACATCACTGTCATCAGTCATTTGAACAATTTCTATCAGTCTCCAGAGGGTTTGTCCTTTCTTGTTAGAGCTGCTAAATAGGCCAGGCTCTTGGAACATAACAGAAGGCAAAACATTCAGTTTATCTGCTGGCAGCTTTGAAAAGCATATGGACCAACCACTGGGAGATAAACTTGAAGTTTATACACATTTTTGTGAACTATCACATCTCTTTTTCATATAATCTGTGGCATGCATGAGTATGATCAAAACAATAAAGCTTAGATTTTAAATCTAAATTGGAAATTGCTATTCTGGTTTTAATACTACTCGAGGACTTTTGAGGGAGGCTCCTTGGTTTCCAAATTTCACCTGCCATTTTGAAATAAATCCTGGCGTTCCTACTTGAGACAAGCATCTAAGAAAATTCAAGGAAAGAACCACATTTTGATAAGGCTAGCAACATTTATTGAAAAGATGCTATTTTTGGACAGAAACCAATTATGGAAACCTTGATAAGAGACCACACACCTTGTCTTACTCATTACATGGAAGTGATGGAATCCAAAGGGCCTGGAAAATGCCCAGTCAAGGTCTCAGAAAATGACCTGGAGTATGACAAATATTTTTGTGCTGTTGTTTTTCTTCTCCTAGACTTTGCTGGGGTCAAATTATATTAACAAGGTTTTCCATTTAGATGATTGCAGCTGGTTATCAAGGACCTATTAAGAAACCTTAAGATTATTATACTCTTACATTTTTTGAAGAAACTTGCAGCTTTTGAATTTTTTAAATTCTCCCCTATTCATCCATAAGTGCAAATCATATCTAAGGGGTTTCAAATATGATTTCCATGTGAAACAGTGTTTCTATTTCTGAAAAACCTTTAGAGATTTTTTTGTATCAGATTGATACTTTTTATTCTGGCACCTGTCTTTCCTCCATCAAAGTAAGACCACTGACCTGAAATTTTGGGTGTTTTCATGCTCTGGAGACAAACCAGATTAAAAACATCTTATTCCATGCTCTGTGGTTCCTGGCTCTACCTGGGCCCAGACTTTTTTATCCAGTATAGCTGTAGAGGCTACACTAAAGACATCGGGTAGCCAGCAGCAATTAAAAAAAAATTCTTTTTGTTGCTGCCACCATCTCTTTCTCTCCCCCCCCTTCCATCACAGCATTGGTGGGAAGCCATGGCAGAGGAGGCAACAGGGAACTGGGGTGGCAAGGGCAGTAACTTCTGCTTCAGCTTCAAGTGGTGGGAGAACTTGCTGAGTAGCAATGGCACAGTATGACACTGCTAGTGGTACCATATATACTCAAGTATAAGTCGACCCGAGTATAAGTCGAGGCCCCTAATTTAACCCCCCAAACTGGGGAAATGTATTGACTCGAGTATAAGCCTAGGGTGGGAAATGCAGCAGGGCCTGGCAGCTCCTCCTTTGTAAGGTGGGGGAGTGGTGTGTGATGTATAAAATGACTTTTAGCCACTGACCCAAGCACTTGCCAGGCCCTGCTGCATTTCCCACCCTAGACTCCCCTGTGATGCAGAGGGGGGTCATGAGAAGCGGCATAGAATGTTTAAAATGACTTTTAGCCACCGACCCAAGCACTTGCCTCAGTGGCTAAAAGTATTGACCCGCATTTAAGTCGAGGGCCCCTTTTTTCATTCCAAAATTAGGGCTGAAAACCTAGGCTTATATTCGAGTATATACAGTATTGGCCTATTGAATAAAAATCTATTTGCATTACGAATTGCACACCATCAAATCTAAGTGCTGTGTCAACACTGAACTATGAATTCCCATTCACGTTCATAAACTGTATTCATATATTTAGCCAAAATTAGTCTGGGGGATGCATACAGGAATGCATTTATCTGTTTTTAATGTGATATTGGACACAAGTGAGAAAAGAAATCGAAACATGATAAATTTGCAAATGTCTCCCCATTCTTGGATGCAATGACATTCAGCCTGTAAGTGCTACAAACTCATTTTGCTTCTGAGGGGAGTCGCAGAATATCAGCAAATCATCACAGAGAGAAGCTATTAAATTGTCATGTTTATGCCATGACACTGTGGCTTCATAACTCTGTCATCCCATATTGATGCTATAACTTTTCTACAAGCATTGAAACTCAAAGTCCTCAGTAGCAAAACTCTGAGGTTATTATTTGGTACTATCTGACTTAATTCAAAGCAATCTACTTCTTTCTCTTTTTTTCCTAGCTGCTGAAAGGACGGGGGAGAGAACTTGTATCTCATCTGTCTTTGTCTCTTTACCCCTCCTTGGACTCTTCTTGTCTGTCTGGAGGGCTATGAAAGGGTTTATGGGGAAGAGCATGAACAAAGCAAGGCAACTGCAGGTGTCAGTCTGATCTGATAGTTTAAAAGCAGTGCAGAGCTGTACAACATCCGTAATATCACATAATCTTGGGTTTTTTTCAGCATCTGGGTAAAAGGTCAACTACTGTGTAAACCTAGTTTTGATTCAAGTGTAGACATAGAAAGGAAGTTATACAAAGGAAGACCTGTAGACATTCGGGTTTGGTTTTTTTTTTTAAGAATGGTGTGCCCCTAAACAGCTGTCAGACTATCCAGAAAAAGAAAAACTACCCTTGGTTTGAAATTTAACTCCTGTTGGCAACTTACAAGCAGTGATAACCTTTCTTCACTTCTTCTTCTTCTTCTTCTTCTTCTTCTTCTTCTTCTTCTTCTTCTGGGCTCTTCCTCTTGCTGGATAACCCTCTTGTGTCATCATGGCTGTCTTTTTCAGCAGAATAGATTCTGTTCTCCTGACTAGGCTCTGGAAATGAAACTTGGTTTTTCTTTTGATTTTTGCCTTCTACAGTATTCTTATTGCTTCTGTCATGGATGTACTCTTTTTTTTAAGAGTCAAAACAAGGTGAAGCTTGCATTAGTAGAGCAGGTATGGTATGTTTCAGATACAGTGGTACCTTGTATAAAGGAATTAATTTGTTCCAAATGAAAGCAAATTTTCCTTTATACAAATTTCCCATAGGAATGCATTGAAAACAGAGTAATCCCTGATCGCGACCATTTTTATGTTGTACAGATTCACCCCATAGGCAATTCTGTTAAACAAATTTCCCCTATCGGCAGAATTTTTTATGTTGTACAGATTTTTATGTATAAAAACCATTTGTTACATGAGGGTCCACTGTACTGGAGCTCCAATTCATCCTTGGGCTGGTTACAATGCTTCTGAGTCACTTAAGACTGCCTCAGTATTGTTTTGGAATTAGACGCTGAATGAAATACAACATCTTACTGGGAATCTCAAGTCTCAGGAGAGTTCAGATGAAGCTAATTTGATTCTTTGGGAGTTGAATCATGGCAACTGGGCTCCCTTTTCTTGAAAGATTGAAATGTTTCACTACTCATCCAAGCAGCTGCTTGGTTGAGTAGAGAAATGTTTCAATCTCTCAAGAAAAGGAAGTCCGGTTGCAATGACTCAGCTTCCAGATAAACTCACCTGGATGACTGAGAATCTTCAGACTAATTTGTTTCTGTTTTCCCCACCAAACCAAGCCTATTGTTCAGGTATAACAAGGGAAATCTGGTATACTAATGCAATAATATGGTGGCATGTTATTTATTACATTAGTTTCATTCTTGAATGTTCCTGCTTTTCTTTACCGATGCAAAGTTTTCTCTGCATTTATGTTTGTAAGTGGGCACCTTGGGGCAAATTATTACTGAATAAGCATGCTTTTTCTTTTTCTTACCCCCATTGCATACTTTCCTTGAGTGTAGATTGTGGGGAGGGATAGGGAAGAAAGGAAGGAAGCTGGTAGGATCTTTGCCTGTTAACACAAGTTCTACTACATTACCTACAAGGGTGAATCTATATAGGGTCACCTACATCCTGGGTAATAGTTGTTTGTTTTCTACTTTTTTAGAGTTTTTTTATCTTCAGTCTGGAAATATGCTAACAACTGCAGAAGCCCAAAAACAAATTGGTTCATCCTTACTTCAGATCAGTTCCTACTAGGCAGGCTCTGACTTAATCAATGAAAGGCTAAGGAATAAATTAGATCAAATGTCATTCACACACCCCTAGTTTCCATACTGTTTCTGTTTGAAGGACAGAATCATATCACTAGCTTTATTTGTGAGTTGTAGCCTAAAAACATTTCTCCCCATCTCTGAAAACATGTAAACTAATTTAAAAATGTTCCTGTGCCATTTCTAGTGGTAAAGTACTCCCCTGTTTATTGCGGGAGTTTGGTGCCTGATCCAGCCACAATAAAGGAAAATCCATGAAATGCCTCAGTAGACTGACCTTGGGCTGCTCCTGTCAGCTGCATTTCCAAAGAGAGGGTTTTAACCCCCTCCTGACATCTCAGCAAACCTTGCTGCCAGAAGCTCAAGGTCTGTTTGATGAGACATTAGGAGGGGATTAAAAACTTCTCTTTGGAAACAGAAGCCGAGCAGCCCAAGGTCAGTTTGATGAGATGTGTTGGTTAAAACCTCTGTTTGCAAATGCAGCTGGCAGGAGCAGTCCCAAATCTGTTTGCTGTGGTGTCAGGAGGGGGTTAAAACCCTCTCTTTGGAAGTGAAATGCAGATGACTCAGCAAGGGCTGCTCTTGCTGGATCCACTTGCAAAGAGACGCTTTTAATCCCCTCCTGACACCTCAGGAAACCTTGCTGCCAGTAGCTCAAGGCCTGTTTGCTGGGGTGTAAGAAGGAGATTAAAATCCTCCCTTTGCAAGTGCAGCCAGTAGGAGCAGCCCCGGATCTCTTTGCTGAGGTTCCAGGAAGGGGTTAAAAACCTCTATTTGGATGCCTGCTTCTCTCAAGGAAAAAAAGTGATTTACTGAGACCATAATATATGAGCCACGTTGTGGCGGGTGACTACTCTATTGTAACAGAACCTATCACAATACTAATATAAATGTCCCAAAGACTCATGAACTCTATTGTCGTTCTTGCATGGTTTTGGTATTCTATTACTTTGTTTTGGTACTTGTTCACTGCACCTATTAAGTTTAACACACAGTCAGATTATTGCCATTACAGTACTGTGGCCATGCATTAAAACAAATGGGCCTATCCTTATGGTTTCTGTGCAAACCAAAATGTAATATTGCTGCAATATTTTAAGATGTAAGGCTATTTTGTATTAGGGTACCTAACGTACATGAAATTGGCTCATATTTTCCCACACTATTGCAATTTTGGTTTCTGTGTCAAACTATCTCTGCAGTTTCTTCTTTTCTTTTCTTTTTTATTTCAAGGACAGCTAAACCATGGTTAAATGATTGATTGGCTTTCTTATGGGCATGGTTGAACTACTTTAAGATAAATGTTCCTTGTTATGTCTTCAAAATAACCCAAAGGAAGCGGATGTGTCCCCAAAAACTTGCTGTTCAAGTGGAAAATATTTATAACCTTTTAAATAATTATTGATGTAAAATCTGTTCGTTACCTTATATTTGTGAATAACATTCCAGTGTTGATTTCGTATGCCTATATTTTAGAACATTTTCTTTGTTTTAGTCCAAGTAAAACATGTGAGTGCATTAAAATATTGTTCTTACCTCAGTGCTGGATGCAGCATTTGGAAGCTTATCAACATGGAGCATTCTCTAATAAATAACATTTGCATCACATTAGGGACAGAGAAAAGCTGATGTTGCTACATGTGTCAGCTTTATGATACTTTCAACCAAGACAGTGGATGTGGCCAGAGTTTGTATGTTGTAGGGTACTGGTGTTGCACAGCAGTAAACACAGAGAAAACAAGGAATGATCGGTGCATCCATGTTACTATAGCAACAGGAATTATGTTTCTGGCTGCCTCTGATGAATCATGCACCTGTACTGATTGCTCTTATAATGAAATACAAATACTGGATATTGTGTGTTTCATCTGATCTATTTCCAACAGGGTGAATACCATTCTTCCTACTTCTTTTCCCTCAGTGCTTACAAGATGTCACTTGTCCAGCAAATCAGAAGCTGAATTATATTTCCCATTCTGAGCCCCAAGTTTCAATACTGTTGTTCTATTTTCCATTACATTTCATAGAACATGTGTGGTAGATTATTCTGTCCCATAGAAGTGCAAATAGAAAGGTAGGCCAGGATATGCAGCTCTAATAATAATTCACAGCGTATAGCACATGTCTGCACTCAATAAGAAAACTTGATTTAATGTTCCGTGTTTATTCCTCAGGGATGTATTGTAAGCTTTTGTCAAGGTTAGGGTGATATCATCAGGTTGACCAGAGAAAATGTTGACAAGAAAGATGGTACCACCTTGTCTACAAGAGAAAATGTTTTTAACCAATGTGTACTCTCAGCAGAATTTGCCATTGTTCATTCTTCTGTGTTCTGTGGACATTATTACATATTGCATCTGCTATAAATCATTAGATGTTTTTGTTTCAGAATGTTAGGATGGTTAAGCAGTACTCTTGTTCAGTCCCCTTAGGGCAGTGTTGGCAAACCTATGTCACGGGGGCAAAAGTGGCACTCAGAGCCCTTTCTGTGGGCACCCCACATCATCCCTTCACAGCCACCTGTATTCAGGTTAAATTGCTGTATTGGCACTTTGCGAAAAATTAGTGGGTTCTGAATCACCCCATCTTGAGGTGCACCCCATCTTGAACTTTGGGAAGTAATTCTGCCAATTAAAAGCAACCAAATGGGTGCAGAGGACAAGGATAGCATGTAGAGGAGGTGGACAAGAATGTCATTATGTAACAAAATAAATATAGAAGACTGGAGAGGGGGAGTGTGCTTTTGAATCATATGTAAAACCTGTCCGATCCACCAGCTTCTTTACCCCATTGCTCCACCACCTCTAGGAAACCCACAAACAAGGCATTGAGCAAAAGCCTCCTTAAATTCCCCAGTAATAGGTATCTAGTTGGTATGGCATTTAAGTCATATAAATGGGTGGCCATCATCATCAGTTCTTACAGCAAAGATTTCCATATGCCTTTCTGTGTAACATTCCTTGATTCTGATATTTTTTCCTAAGTGGTGCGTGCATATTTAAGTAAAGTACAGAGGTATTGGATCAAGAACAATAAACTTCCACTCTGCATATAATTCTGTTATAACAAGTCTGCACAAGCCATCATTGCCTAGAATGTCACTAATAAACCACATATCCACTGCATATTTGGAGGATTATAAGCACTTGCAAAATATGGGGTGATGATCTGTGTTGAAGGTGTTTTCCTCAACATTATGAAGAGCAACTATCCTCCTTGAATTGGGCCATCTGCTTCTTGACTTCCACATCCTTCTTCAAGTAGCCCATGCAGTCATGTTAACCTTGTGGAAGTAATAAGATTAAAGTGTGCTGGCATGCTTATCATTTGTGTATTATATCTCCTTCTTTCCCAAAAAAATATCTGAAATGCAGTTATCCTATAGTAGCTCCTCTAACAGACAATACAGGCAGACACATACATACATAGGCAGGTAGACAGATGGTGTTAGTTTCAATGAATATTCAATTTTAAAATTACTTGATTTATTGCCTTAACATTCCTGCTTTCACCCTGGATGTTTCCAATATTAAGGAAATGAACCACAATTAATTATATCCACAGTGCAGAGCAGGGTGAAATAGGAGAGCAAGAATTACAGCAGAAGAGAAAATGGATTAAAACTATCCACAGTTTCTTATTGAAGGCAGCTTACATATTGGCATAGTAAATGGCAAAATTTCTTATTGTGACCATCAAAAGCAAAGTGTTCTGCTTATATACCGCCCCATGCCACTACAAGTAGTCGCTGGACGGTTTACAATTTTTTTTTAATTACAGTGTGCAGGCTACACATTGCCTCCCCCAGCAAGCTGTGTACTCATTTTACCGACCTCGGAAGGATGGAAGGCTGAGTGAACCTTGAGCCTGCTACCTGAGATTGAACCCAGGTTGTGAACACAGTTTTACTTGCAGTACAGGCATTTAACCACTGCACCACGAGGCAGGGAATTGATTAAGACAATATACTGGGAAATATTGGTATAGTTGTCCCTCACAGTTTCATGTTTCACTTACTGCGGTCCCAGTATATCATGGGACGGCAGTATATGTAACAAAGGGTTCCTGAGGCAAGCTGCATTGGCCTGCCTGAGGCCTCCTGCAAATGCTCCAGGCCTGGAGCTGCCCCGAACAGGCCTTCCTGTGCCTGTCAAAGGCCCTAGAGGTGGTTTCTGGTGGCCCAGTAGTCACTTTCAGAAAATTGGAAGTGCCTTCTGGATCACCCCAAACCACTTATGGGGCCTCTGACAGGCTTCCTGGGCCTGTCGGAGGCCCCAGAAGTGCTTTCTGGCAAACCAGAAGTGACTTCTGGAAAACTGGAATTGACTTCTGCATCACCCAAAACCACTTCTGGGGCCTCCGACAAGCCCGGGAAGCTCATTGGGGGCCCACCCAGACCCAGCATCTGCATATTGTGGATCCGACCCAGCATCCACATATTGTGGATTTTCCATTATTGCGGGTTAAGAACATAAGAACATAAGAAGAGCCATGCTGGATCAGTTGTGTCCCCCAATAGGTGGGGAATTACTGTATTCTTCGTCTTGCCTAAGCATATTATCAGAACAATATTGAAATTATGAATTATTTTTGAGGATATTTTAAACAAAAGAAGGCAATATCAAATGAAATTACAGTGAAATAAAGCAAAGCAAACTGGGATCACTGTTGTTTTCTTTCATGGACATTTGACAATTTTAGGACTTCAATGGGTCTCTTAAATGTTGATCATCTTCCATGAAGACACATGGCAAGACTTTTAAACCAGCCATGATGTCCAAAGACTGCAACTCCTCAACCACTCTCCCCTGTTGACACCTGATACAACTGGAAACCCTCCAAGTCTGAACCAATTGTATACAGTAGTTTAAAACACACACGTGTGTTGTAGCACAAGCAATACAATGTGCAACTATTTGTGCTACATACTGTTTTAGATATCTCCCCCATTGTACTGTAAAATAGTAGAATAAATTATCTGTCTTTGATCATTGAACACACTGTAAAAAGCTACAAAGTAGAAAATAAAAAGCAGCTGCTGCCATTTTGGTTTTCCATGCACTATAAAGCAAAAGTTACAAATGTAATGCTACTTTAAAAGCCAAATCCTTACAGTTGTAGGTATTAAATTGAACAAAGGAGGAGAGATTTCCCTGTGGAGCAATTACTAACCTACTCTAATGGATTTATAAATAATGTAAACACGGAATGATAAATGCTAGGCAAGCAAAGTTGGAGCAGAACAGTTTTATCCACAAGCCTATCATTGTTCAAATGAAATAATATCCTGCTGTGTTTAGCAGTGCTTAGGTGCATAATAGTGTTTTAATGTTTTCACCTACACAGAGGGAAGGTACTTGTTCCTAGCTGGGATTTTTGGAAGAAAAACTGCTGGGAAGAAATAAAAATCAGTTCTACTCCTTCACTACTCCACCTTAGAACCTTTGCAGCAGCTGGAACTGAGAAGTGGGAAGAATTGAGAGTAGCACATACTGGTAGACAGGAGTGGAATATAAGTGCCAACAAATTGTATTGGCTACCAGTTAGAGATGACTGGTCTAGCACAAAATAAAGACCCACTGAAGGTACAATATGACTGCTGATTAATTCAGCACATCAGTCCTTGTGTTGGGGTTACACTGGTGGCAGCAGCAGCAGCAGCAGCAATAACAGGCCTGTTATGTGCACAATGGGTCTCTCCATAGGTTTGAATGCACACCCCTTATTGGTATCACACTTTTGAGGATGAGGGTGACCCATATCCCTCTGGTACCTGAAATAAATTTGGTCCAATGTCTCTAGCATAGGCAACAAATGTGTTATGCATGAGGGAAAGGAAAATAGATAAAAATGGTGGGAAAGTGGTATAGCTTTTAACTAGAGATGAGCACAAAATGAAAATACAGTATTTTGTTTTGTTTCTCTTTTTATTTCATTTTGTTTCGCTACTAACACATTTTTAAAATAATTTTCAGAATGAAATGAAACTATATAATGGCTCCCCTTGGTCCTAGAGGCACCAAAAAGCTGTTTTTGGCATAGCTTCTTTGGATTCTTCCCTTTAAGCCCTCCAAATTTGGAGAGGTTTGGGTTCAGGGGGTTGAATTATTCAACTCCAAAGGGGGTTCCCCAGGAGAATTATTAAGGGAAGAACTTAATTGCTCCCCTCACGGGGAATTGATTAAGTGCTTCCCAAGTCAATTATAAATTATTTTCTCCTGGGGGAACCCCTTTAGAATTTAATAACTCACCCTCCTAAATCCCAAACATCTCCAAATTTGGGAGGCTTAAAGGAAAGAGCCTAGAGAAGCTACCAACCAAATTTGGTTTCTCTAGGACAAATTGTTTCATTTCTGGAGGGGAAATGGTGTTTCATTTCATTTCATTTCATAACAAAACAAGTCTTACCATTTTGTTTCATAACAAAATGATTTGTTGTGTAAAAAATGAAGAAACAGTGTTTTGTTTTTCGTTTTGTGCCCATCTCTGCTTTTAACCAACAGCTAACATCTGTCTGTGCAATGAAAGACCACTGAAAATAGAAAGGGGAAAGCCAGGGGTAGCAGGGACTGACAGCATGTGTGGGCGTCCTATGTATGTCCCAAAAGTAATTGGTGCTGGTTTTTGACTGTAGGAGAAGACATTGGCTTATGATGGATGTGTTGATAGGTATTTTTTCTACCCTCATTCTCTCCATATACAACAATGGAAATAGACACACCCCCCCGATTAAGCAGGAATGTGGGTTCATTAAATAAAATTATCCAAGGATTGCATTCTAAGAGATGTAAAATTTCTGGAGATTTTGAAGCTTGGGAAAAAACACCCAGTTTTTCCCATTTTTTTCCCGGGAGGGGGATGGAAATTTTTAGAAAACTTGAAAAAATGCTACATTAGCACTCTACCCCCTTTGCAGCTTGAAAGTCATTCTGTTACTTTAGGAACATAAAATATGACTATGGACAATTTGATTTGGCATAAAAGTATTGAAACTAGCATATTAAGATATAATGTATCAAAACAATTATTACAAACAGAATTTACTTTTTAAATAATATTTATTTGTAATTGTAAGTAACAAATGGAGTAACAATATCCTGAACTGTTTACCCGTTTATGTGGAAAAACAACAAAAACCTCTACAAAACAATGTTTAAAACTCCAGAATTAACAATTATTCATATTTCCTCTCCATAAAAATAAAAATAAAAATAAAAATAAAATAAAAACATAATTTTCATAAAAAGAATTGAAGGGGGGAAATATATAGAAGGGGTTGGACTAAGTTTCGATGAATAAACATGAAATTTAATCAGAATCATTTTTATTGTTATGTATTTTCTTCCACTGATTTGAGGCCTTGTGAAGAGGACAGGACAGAACCAAATATACCCACCCATATGCAAAAACAAAAGTGAAACTTTTTTCTTTTTCTTGTGACAATAACAGCACCTCCTAATGGAATAAATTAATCTTGTTCTTGGATTGGAGAGTTCACTTTGTAACCTAAGACTTGCTTATCCTCAGTGCACAGAAATTAGAATAATATGATACTATGCATATTTTTTTTAGAAATTATTTGTGAAATATTTGAAAACCCTGTTTTAAGATTTTTTATTCATCATGTTAAAATAAAACATCCCATAATCATTATTTCTGTTTTTAATGTTTCCAATTTTTTGGAAAACAAAACAAAAAGGCTTCAGGAAAAAAATGGGGGGAACCTTCTTTTTCTGAATTTTTCTGGGTTTTTCCCCGGGCCTTCACATCTCTAAGCAGGGTTCTGAAACATGCCTAAGCCTTGTACTCTGGCTTAAAAATCAATGGCTAGAAAGTATGAGGAACTTGGTGAAATTATCATAAGGGAGGAACATAAAGCTATGGTGAACACTATTATAATAGATACTGCAGTTGAATGTGAGAATTAACCTTTGCAAACGTAAAAAGGGCATAGCTAACTGTGAGAATAAATGTATACTTATTCAACAAATCATAACGACATTGTACACCAGTATAGCATGCATACAATGCAATGTTTGCACAAAGGCTAGAGAAGAATAAAATTTTGTAAGTGGATTTGTTGCTAATGCTTCCTGCTTCCATGATGGCCCTTCCTTCTACATTTTTACTTTTTTTCAGGCTTAGGTGCCTGGAACTTGGTTTCTAAATGTTACTGCACTGTATTTTAAACTTTGTTTTGTGCCATTTCCATTACAAGACACCAATTCTTCCATTTTTTCTGTTTATATAATTAGGGGTTTGAATAATGCTTTCTAAATTCTTTGTTCATATAAATGTAACATGGCTCAGCTTGATAACAAACACAAACGTCTGACCTCCATGAAACTTCTCACTAGTGCATGAGATGAGACAAGGAGTCCTGAGGGTCCCCCCTTTGTCAAGGTCTTGCTAACCTCCACAAACTAACTGTTAACATGTGTGCCTTTTTCCTTTGACAAGCAAAACACACACATGTGCTCACGTGCACACAAACACACACACACACACACACACACACACACACACAGAGAGAGAGAGAGAGAGAGAGAGAGACAGAGAGACAGAGAGACAGAGAGACAGAGAGAGAGAGAGAATAGATACAGATACCCTCTCAGATGCTTCAAATCCTTAAACACCATGCAACAAAATAGCAACCGTCACTGTTGTGTGAATTTTTCTTAATGTGAACCAAAACAAACAAACAAACAAACAAATAAATAAATAAATCATTCACTTTCCCTTGTGACAAGTGCAAAAGGCCACAACTGTATCCCATGGCCCCAGCACTGAGAATGGATTCAGATCACCAGGATACATGAGTGTCCCCACAATGCAAGCCAGCCTTGTCCCCATCAGCTGTGGAAGATACTGTAGCCTAGCAATATCAGTCCACATGGATTTACACCAATCCATAGTTCCCAGCCTTCTATCAAATGGCCTGGCCTCTGGGATTCCTCTCTCAGCTCATGCAGATACTCACCTGATTACCCCTCCCAACTAACTCTTATGCTCCAAATGGCAAGAACTGTGGAGCCCTCCCTGATTTATGCTAGCCTTTTATTTATTTATATTTATTTATTGTTGGATTTATATCCCGCCCATCTTCCCTAAGGGAACTCTGGGCGGCTAACACAGCTGGACGAGCCAGTAAATAAAGCAGTACAATATAGGGCAAAATAAAATACAATTTACACAACACAGCAATACAGATAAGATATAAGGGGAGAACAGCAGCAAGGGAGCACCCTTTGTTTCAGAACCTCACTGCTACTTTAACAGAACCTTACTGGGAAAATCGATGGCGGCAAAAAAAAAAAAAAGGGGGGGGGGCTACGCTAGGTCACCAAAGGCCTCGCGGAATAAGATTGTCTTCAACGCTCTACGAAAGGCCAGCAGGGACTCTGCAGAGCGCACTTCGCTGGGAAGGCTGTTCCATAAAGATGGAGCAGCCACCGAGAAGGCCCGGTTCCGAGTTAGGGAACGCCTGGCCTCTCGGGGAGTTGGAACCCGAAGCGAGTGCGCCCGCGACTGCCGAATCGGTCGGGTCGATGTTGACCGCTGGGCGATCCGCTCTGCCAGGTAATCTGGTCCCAAGCCATGGAGGGTTTTATAAACTAAAACCAAGACCTTGAATCTGATCCGGGAAGCAACGGGTAGCCAATGCAGCCGGGCCAAAACCGGGGTGATATGGTCAAAGCGACGCACACCCGCCACCAGTCTGGCCGCTGCATTTTGCACCCGCTGCAATCGCCGGAGGAGAGTCAAGGGCAACCCCATGTAGAGAGCTAGGTAGAACAACCTGAAACTCACTCCTCTCAGATTTGCCAGCTTGTAAATTCCCTACCCAGCAAGCCACCACAGTAACTAGCTGCACATTCATAACAGCTAATAGCTATCTTCCTAACTTCCCTGGCTCCTGCTACATTTATTTAATTAAAATATGTTTAACCCACCTTTCTCCTACAAAGGAACCAAGGTGGCTTACAACTAGAAATGGGCATGAAACAAAACATGAATCGCTGCTTCGTTGTTTCACAAGATAAAAAAATACTTCATTGCCTAACAAAATGGTAGGATGTATTTTGTTTCATTTCATCACAAAACACCAATTTCCACTCTACAATTAAATTATTCATTCTGGAGGAAGTGGCAGGAGAGCTTCCTCAAGCTCTTTTCTGTAAACCCCTGAAATTTTGAAAGGTTTGGGGTTCAGGGGGCTTAGTTATGAAGCTCCAAATTTTTCTAATTGTATTCTGAACTGCAGAAGCCAAGTCACAGTTGAGTGATAATGCCATCACGGCTTGGCTTCCAATTCCAATTGGAAGCCAAGCCCAATGAACCCCAAACCTTTACAAATTTCAGGGGGTTGTTTAGATCAGTTGAGGAAGCTCTCCTGCCATTTTGGTCCTTTAGGACTTCATTTCATTTTGTTTTGTAGCAAAATTACTTTAAAAATCCATTACAAATGAAATGATACTACTATAGGAATGAAACAAAACACAATATTCCCGTTTTGTGCCTATCTCTACTTACTACAATACAGCATTTAAATTAGTAACAATGGGTATATGATAGTACAAGGATAAATGAATACATAACTAAAAAACATAAGCAACACCAGAACACATTCAGTACAGTAACAATCCATTAAAAAAACCCACTAGGTAGCCATTCACTCAGATAAAGTTTGCCTGAAAAAAATGTATTTGCCTTCTTACAGAAAGACAGTAAAGACAGAGCCAGTCTAGCCTCAATTGGTTTGGAGCAGCAACAGAGAATGCCCTTTCCTATATGGCTGCCATTCCAAGAGCCCAAGTCAGAATGGGCCAATTATCCAGCTACAACGTGGAGTGGCCATATAAGTCTTTATTTTGATATAGAGTATGTTGACACACCTGACTAATAAAAATGCAGTTTATATTCAGATTCTATTCTACACCCATCACGATACTCAGTTGAACGTCAAGGACTGCTCCAGAATGTTTTCAAATTTACTCCGATTCTTAGTCTGGTCGCTTTTACCTAGCATCCCAGTTTCTGTATTTGATTTTATTCACAGTGACATATTTTTGCTGTTGTTATTTCCTAGAATCCAGACAGAATTCCACGTATAGAAGTATGTTTAGAAACAGTACCTCTGGCTTTGCATCCAGAGGTTAGGAAAATGTGTTTGGTTTCTATTTTTATCAAATTATTTCTCAACTCCCAAACGAACACATTTATGAATCTCTTCAGTACACCTACACTATAAGACTCAATAAGGTCCTTGTGAATCAGCCAGGATTCTTCTCTAAGGAATCCAGGAATATTCATCTGGACCCCCTAGATCCATGCTATTTGAATAGGGAAAGTCATAGACAGGTCACTGAAGAAAACACCCCTGAAGACATTGATGCTCTTTCAACAAGGCAATCAACAATATTATAATTGCTTCCTGCAGTTACAAATGAGAGAGAGAGGGGGAAAAGCTTCAGCTATCTGCAGCTGTTGATTACATCTGCTTTCTCTATGGCATATACCATACACAAGTGGTGCTTGAATTAAAAGGTGTTCCATCATAAATCCTGATAGAATTCAGAACTTGACAAATATTACATGCTCCTCTTGGCTAGAAAAAAATGCTTCAACATCACATAGAGATGGGCACGAAACGAGCAATTTTTCGTTTTCGTTTTCATTTTTTGTTTCATTACGTAACGAAACGAAAAACGTTTTTTTTTGCAAAATTTCATGAAAAATGAAAACGAACCGAAACGGACCCCCTAAACGACAAACGACAAACGAAACACCATTTTTTGAGTCGTGCCCATCTCTAATATCACATTTGTTTAGTGCAAAACAAAGTTTAATTATAATATTGTTTTTATTAGGCATGTTTAGCAAATCTGTCCCATTGAAAAAATCAGTTATGTCATAAGGGAATAACATGGATATTCCAGATTTATCACCATTACCCATTAATTTATTCATGTCAAAATAAGATATCTTGGAAGGTGCTTTCAAAAGTTACTTTGAAAGGATCAGGTATCAGATAGGATCTGGCAGACGTAAATGAAAATGTGTGCAAGAGAGGGAATCCTCAAACATATTCCTGCCATGCTTTGAAGATAGCAATATTCCTTTCTTTCTTAGTCATTAAAGCATTGTTTGAATAGCAGAGTCACACCATCACTTTTATTGAGGCTGTAGCTGTGCTCATATACTGGTGATAACGACAAATTCACATGTAATTACAGACATTATTTCAGGCTTTCATTTTAAAAATGTGATACAAACTGAATACATGCTGTAATAAATATATACACTTTTGATGAAACAAATGGAAGATGTGATATTCTGGCTAATTTCCTATGGAAATTAACAACCATATAGAAAGTTCAGCCAGTTATGGTGGATTTGGAATTTGCATGATGGGCTCCGACTTTCCTTGAGTTCTTCACCCCCACCACCCCTGCTGTTTTCTTTCATTTTCCTGTTCTAAACACCCCCTTCTGCTTTTGTGTGGGTTTGTTTTTTTACATAGTCAGGCTGTGTCAGGCTTGAGCAGCTCATTAAGAAATGCACTCTGGGAAGAAAAAAAGCCACACCTTTTTTTAGTGTGAAAAGGCATTTCTTAATGAGTTGCTCAAGCCCAACCAAGCCTGATCCTGCAAAAAAACAAACTTACCAAAGGTGAGAGGAGTGTGTAGAATGGGAAAATTAAAGGTAACTGTGAGGGGTGGAGGAGATGTAAAGGAGGATTTATTAATTTTATTTATTTGGTGGTCTAAAAGGGGGGGGCACCTAATAAAATACGGCATTATATAGACAGATTACACAGAGTCGCTATTCTTCTGCAAGGGAGAGTGAGGAATCAAACGCTCTACCCTTCAGTCAAATGCTCCATCTCACTGAGCTATTCCAAGCAATTTGGGAGCTCCCTGGCCTGGGAGGGGTTAGCTTCCAGTGAGTCTCAGGTAGTTTAGCATCAGTTCAGCCAGCTCTTGACCATCTTGTTATCCACAAGAAACGGTTACAGGGGCACAAGGCACTTAGCTGAGATGAAAGTATTTTTATTTTATTTACAAATAGTGGTTTTCTCAAAGGAGACACATTCAGAGTAACATATGATCTTGTATATTATGGGTAGCTTTTGATGAGCATCCTGTTATATGCTGCCTTTTAATATCAAGGCAGTATAAAGAACATGTTTCCAAAATGTTGCAAAACAAATCCATACAGTACATGTAGGATTTTGGGGTGTGTGTGTGGGGGGGCATGAGATAAACTAGGATTTGCTGATTGGCAGCTCTTAATTCCAATGGGGAAAACTAAATTCATGGATCACAGTGCTGGAAGGGAGGGATGCTTTTGCTAGTTCCCTTTTAATGGAAAGCATTTTTGAATGTCCTGGAGTTTTCTTGCTCCTTAGTGGAAGTGCTATGCTTGTGATAGCTTCATTCTTCATCTGGGGATACCAGCCTTTGATACTCTTCTCCTGTCCTTTTCCCAGGTCAATATTTTTATTGTGTTTATCCAAATTATTTTTGTAATTAACTAATATTAGCTGCAAGGTTTCAAATCAGTTCCAACTTCTGACTGTTTTGTAGCAACAGAGTTATCAAAATTAGTTTCTCGTCCTCTTCTTCTTGGGAAGGGGTGCTTTGAGATTGTGCAGTTTGCCCAAAGTTACACAGGGTGGTGTGGTTCTCAATTTTGATCCAGCTAGAATGGAATTTAGGGAAACCTTGCAAAAAATGGCAGGATATCAATACCACAAATACAACTCAATTTTATTCAGCAGATTACCTATATAGATTACAACATAGCAATCAAGTGAGAGCGGTCACATAACACATGCATGCACATCATTCATACTCACCACAGCCTTTTCTTCTCAGAGTTTTATCCCTTTTCTGCAAGAGGCTGGATACCTTGATGTGGCAGCGCTGTACAGGAACAGTCTCCTTTGCCCCTTTACTGTATACCTAGTTTTCGTCTCCAGGCAGATGTTAATATGTTGTTTCTCGGATGCTAATCAGTTTAATTTCTCTACAACTCCTTCCTTGCCTCCTCCCTTTGTGTCTGCTTTCCGTTGAACCTGTACTATTCATCCTGATTTCTTGGTGTGTAGCTTTAGCATGTCTTTGAGACGTCTCCTAGAGCAGGGCTGTCCAACTTTGAACAGGCCGAGGTCTACTTTTTCCAGATGAAAGTGCCTGAGGGCTACTACACTAAAACCTCTACTTATGAATTTTATCTGTTCTGACCATATGCTCATTAAGTAGAGCAGCCCTTAAACTGCCCCGCTCGGCTGAGACAGTGGGCTGGCAGACCCAGAGCTTTGCTGGGGCAGTGGTGGTCCTTGGGGTGGGGGAGGTAGAGGTAGAGAACTTATCCCCTCACATTTTTTATTGATGGCTGGCGGGCTACTTTTGAACCCTTCACGGGCTACTGGTAGCCCCCGGTCTACCTGTTGGACAGGCCTGTCCTAGAGGATGCACTAATGTCAATCTGACCCACTCAGCGATTATTCAGTACAGTTATAGATTTATACCCATGAGCCTCTGGGATTCTCCATATTATGTGGTGCTGTTCATCTATTTTAGGCCAATCACTCATAAGTCAATCACTCATATTCACTGCGTTCTCACACAGTGGAGAATCAAACTCCCAGCCTCTGACTCCACAGCCATATTGCATCTAACTCCCTGAGCTCTCCACCCAGACATTTTAATAATGAGTAGTGATCACATTTACTCTCTTTGCCCTTTTCCCCATGTTTGACCCTGTTATTTCAGCACATATTCCTTAGCATGCCTCCTCTTCCTCTTTCCTTTTTCTCTTCCATCCGTCTGTTGTAGTGTGCATGCATGAATGTGTGAGTCAGTTTTGCACAGCAAGTAATAGTGCACAAATAGCATGTATATATTGTAGGCACCATCATAGCAGGAGAGGGGAATCACAAAACAACCCAACAAACACCTCAAACAAACACCAGCACATACCTGTCTCCATTTTGTCTCCCCTAATCCATTCTGAAGGAGCTCCAGAAAGTTGGGGGAAGTGCCCCTGGCTGGGGCTATGGGCTTTTTTGGGGGGGGGGGGGCTGGAAATGTCAGTTTGTTATCCAAATAATTCGTTATCAGGGGCATTCGTTATGCGAGGAATTACTGTATATATAAATTTTGGCCACCCTGTCCCACTTTTTGAATTTATTTGGGGAATGCTGATTTGCTCTACTGCACAATAATATCATCCACTCACATGCAGTAATAATTGAATAGCTCAAACATCTTGAAAAACCCATTATGTTAAACATAAGCAGGATCTGACTTGTCGGGGACTTAACATTACAACTATAATTAAAGGCTTCATGTTTCAGTTGACATAAAATGTTATTTAACTCTTGGTGCAACTTTACTATTTGTTTATAGTATAACTAATATTTTGCATGGGATTTTGAAGATCTTTATAACTACCATATTTTATTTGTGGTTACTCATTACTTTTTCTTTTGTGGTGTGGATCTTTATAAACATCTTATTTTATAACCACAATCTTTTATTTGTGGGTATTAGCTACATTTTAATTTGTGGTGTGTATGTATGTATGTGTGTGAATCACCATTTTGGAGTTTTCCAGCTGCAGCTGTATAGAAATGTTTTTAGGTAGAAGTGAATCCATCCATACTTCCTCACTGCTCTCACGAGAGGACTGTGGCTTAGAATCATAGAATCATAGTATCATCAACTCATAGAATCATGGAGTTGTGAGAGAACTCAAGGACCATCCAGTCCAACCTCCAGCCATGCAGGAACCCCCATCAAATTACTCTCAACAGATGGCCATCCAGCCTTTCCTTAAAAACCTCCAAAGAAGGAGACTCCACTACACTCTTTGGCAGCATATTCCACTGCCGAACAGCTCTAACTATCAAGGAGTTCTTCTTAATGTTAAAATAGAATCTCTTTTCCTGTAGTTTGAAATCATTGCTCTGAGTCCTCGTCTCTGAAGCCATGGAAAACAAAAACCACCTGTCCCCTCTTCAATATAACATTGTTTCAAATACTGTATTTAAACATGGCTATCATATCCCCTCTCAACCTTTTTTTGGGTAAGGCTAAACATTACCAGCTCCATAAGCCCCTCTTTCTAAGATGCTTCTTCCAGATCTTTAACCATCCTAGTCACCCTCCTCTGGACTCGTCCGAGGTTGTCAACATCTTTTTAAAATTAAGGCTTAAATATGCCTGTGGTGAATTGGGTTACTAGTCTCATGAGGAGAGTAAGTCTTTAGCCATTGCCTACTAGTAATGGGTTGTGCCAGGCATCGTAAGTTTAATTAAGTAGAATCCTGTCTCTGTATTATTGGAAATCTTATAGTCTACACTTCTCACAATGAAAGTTACCTGAAATAGAATTTCTTTTGCTTAACTCCTATAGGATTCCATTTTAGATGAGCAACGGGAGTATGGAACGAGGGCCTTTAATTTAAAAAGCTTAGTACAATCCATTTTGATCATAGTGAATTTTCATCATCTAATGCCCCCTTTATTCTGGAAGGGACCAATATGTTTTAATGTTCTTAGATGTATGAGGACATCAAATACTCAAATTTCAATGACAGAGGGATCAACATGCCTGCAAGGGAAATATCATCACCGTATAAATATATTTTGTTATATATTGGCACATTCTATTTTCTTTCTCTTTCCTCTGTTTGTGCCATAATGTCAAAAAGAGGATGTTCTCTTATCTGTCTCATTAATCATCTTTGACATTGTTAAAGGCTTTATCCATGGCAATCTTTCTTTAGTGTTCTGTAGTTGGTTCTATCTCACTTTGGGAAAGAGGCACAATGTGGCTGAAGGGGACAGTGCGATCTGAAGATATATGTTGGCTGAACTCTCTTTGATCTTGCAGTGTGCTTTATGTGAGGCCCTCTGTTATATGTACCTTGCCAATCTGTGCTGCTCAAGCGTGACAAGTTTACAACAAAACAACCTTCAGTCAGATAGAAAAGGCCTTCATCCTGCAGTGGCATAGAAATGACTGATGTTATGATCACTGCCATCATTCTGCCATCATATTAATAGCAAGGACTTCAGTCACTCTTCAAGATGATTGCACTAAAACTGAGTTTGATTATTTAAAGGGCAGATGTTCACTATTTCAGTATGACCTGATTGCAGCCCTCTTAATGTAAAGTAAATTGTCAGCCAGAAGTAGCAACCTAGATCGGACTGGAAGAACTACTGTACTTAACTCGTTCAAGAGTGCCCTGAGTTTTGTTTCTTCAACAGCAGTTACTACAAATCCCAATTGCACAAGATGTTGTGCAATTGAAGGGAACAGTCTACATTGTTGATCAAGTCAAATGTAGCCATTCATATCCCACCTGATGGAACACAAACAAAGCTTTTGCTGGTCTGAGAGATAGCTTGACCATTTGGTCTACACTTTAGTTTCACAATATCCTTGACTACACATAGGGAGTTGTTGTGTAGTCAACAATTATGATCCCCTTGTCCCCAATGCTTGTAGCTATGTCCTATGAAAGCAGCTCAGAACAGATTGCATACTATCAGAGGTACATACTGTATCTGAGCTTTAGAGCAGGGAAATTAAGAGAATGGTGGAAGATAGTGCTCTAAAAGTCTGATTGTGCCCCCCTCCCCCCAAACAGTCATGTCTCCACACCACATGACAACACAACACTTGGCTGGATACTTTTGCACATGTATTGTGCTATTACCTTTTCTATGCAACTGCAACAGTATGTTTTAGTAAACATTGATTTGATATACTGGTATTAATTCCAAATCTACTAGAAGACAAAACAATTCTTAATTTTCTCGAGTAATTGCTAAATTTGTTGCTGCTATTCAGTCCTCCAAGGTAATTAAACCACTTATTTTATTTATTTAGTTAGAATATTTTTACCCCACCTTTCTCCTTGGAAAAGGACACAAGGTATCTAAATATTTCACTTTTTGCTGTTCAATTATTTTTTCATAAAATTTGAAGGGAAGAAAGCCACCCTGTAAATATATCTGAGTTTTCAAAAATTTACAATAGCTTAACTCTCTTAGGGTGAGCACTAGGATGACCATACATGCCTAGAAACCCTCCACACAGGGGTTTTCTACCTCCTCACATTTGTTGCAACCATTTTTCTTCTAGTCATGAATAATCTGCAAGGGGGAAATTGCTCACATACATGAGGGAGAGACCTTCTCAGTGGGGATGAAAATTAAAGGGCACATAGCTTCTGAGTCATAGATATTTAGACTACACAGAACAAAAACGGTTTTGCCAAGAATTTCTAATATTCAAATTTGTCAAAATTCAGCACAAATCTGAATACACTGAAGCCTTTTGTAGTAAATGGGCCTTAACATGCCTTTCTATACATTCAGTTCTAGCCATTAGACCTGTGTATATATGGAATAGCTGTTTTTTTAAAGTGCAGATTACCTTGCACTTGCAAAAAAGTGGAAAAAGTTTACTACATGCAAAATCCTACCAGCATTGTCTTCTGATATAACTTTCTATGGCAAACTGCCACAGGTTAAGGAAATGCCTATGGCAAGTTTTTAACTTGTGCCAGTTCACCACTAAAAGATAAATGTGTGATATGATACTGGTGGCATAGGTAATAGGATTTTGACCAATTAAACCTAAGACGTAATAAAATACATATGTTTAGAACGTATTAAAAAAAGAATATATTTAAATAAGAATATCTCCTTTTTAGAAAAGAAAATCCAACCTTTTGAGTTTGATCCGGCAGTGGTGTCCATCTGCCAACATGATGGACACCTCTGGCTTTTATCTGGGGGGGGGGTGTCCATCTGCCAACATGATGGACACCACTGCCTGATCAAACTCAAAAGGTTGGAATTTAGGAAACATTGCTTTATACCAAAATTGACCAAGTCAAAGAATGTGGAATAAATTTTTCTGTGTGTATTTGTCCTGTGAAGTTAGGACTAGCTTACGGGGTTTTCAAGATAAGCTTTTTTTAAGGAGCACTTTTGAGAGTGCTGTCACAAACAGCCTGAGTTTCCATGGCTAAGTGGGGATTAGAAGGAAGTTCTCCTGAGTCTTATCACTCTATCTGGCACACTACACTGTGTACACCTCTATAGGGAAGTAATTCACAATTCTCTGAGCTAAGGGAAATTTTGGCTGCTTTCAAATGACCCCTAAGATCCACTGGTAGCTTAAATTCAGATCCCCCCAACCAGATATCATGTGGGTTTTGTTCCTCTTCCTGTGTTCCCACCCTTCCACACTCTGTTGCTTCTGTCTGCAGTGAGGGGAGGGAGAAAAAAAGGAGAAAAATGCAGGCTCACCTCCACTTACCTCCATCTGCCATTGCAGAAGCCCCGTTAGGAATTCCAGTCTGTTAAAGGGACGGCAGGGACAACAAAAACAAACAGAAGGCGAGGAGAGCCCGGCATCCACAGCTTTACAATCCGCATTGGAATTTTTTTTACCTCCGGAGTAGACATGGGCACGGAGCGGCGAAATTCTCGTTTCCGTTACTGTTTGTCGTTTCTGTTACATAACGGGTAACGGTAACGAGAATTACTCTGCTCCAGCTCGAACCCGACCCGATAAAGGTAAATTGGGTCTGATTTTTCGTTGTCGTTCATGGCATCGTGGCAATCGTGCGATGCCAAGAAGCACAGAAAGAAAGTTTTAAAAATAACAAAAAAAAAAAAAAACCGATTCCCGGCCAAAAAAGCAGGCGGAAATATGCCTGCCTCAGTGAGGGCACCTACCAGAGAGGGGTGGCTTCTGTGGGGGTTTCCAGGCCTTCCCCCCTCTCCTTTCCTGGGCTGCTTGCACCAGGCTGGGGGGGGGGTAATCCTCGTCGTCTCAGTCTATGCCATGCGGTGGGGGGGATCCAAAATGGCGACCACAATATTTATTTTTAAATCGTGGTCCAAAAACCCACCAAAGCACAACATAAACATGTGAAAATTAGGTATTTTAAATGCCTGGTTTTTATAGTAGCAGCAGTGGGTTTTTCTTGCAATAAAACGTCTCCATTGATTTTATTTTATTTTATTTTTATTTTTATTTTTTTACACCTGCGCAATGATGGGCTGGCCATGGGATGGGACCATGCAAATTTTTGGAGACATTTCACCAATCGCATGGCCAGGTTTTGACTGAGACTTCTGGATGTGCCAGAGGGCATAAAAAGCCCACCAACCCTAACCCTAACACTACCTCTACCCCTAGCCCAAACCCATACGCCAGTACACTGTCCTTCTTAGTGGGTCAGAGGCACCCAGAGGTGCTGCTCACTAACCCACCCTAACCTTAACCGTAACCCTAAGCCTAGCCCTTACCCTAACCCCAACCCTAACCCAGATCCGTACGCAAGTACACTTCCCTTCTTAGTGGGTCAGAGTAGAGGCACCCAAAGAGGTGCCTCCAACTCCAGAGCCCACTATCCCTCCCTAAGCCTAACCTGTATGCCAGTACGCCAGTATGCTTTCCTTCTTAGTGAGTCATAGGCACCCACACCCAGAGAGGTGCCTCTTCACTTACCCCCCAACCCTAACATAATGTAATGTATGGTACGCGACGGCTACGCATTACGCTTCCCTTCCCTTCTTAGTGGGTCAACTCAGAGGCACCCAGAGGGGTGCCTCCCAGAGCCCACTTACCCCAACCCCAACCCAAATGACAAACGGAAACGGAAACGACAAATTTTTGGAAATTTCCGCGACAAACGGAAATGACCCGAAACAGGCCCATCCCAACAAACGACAACTCGAAACGTCATTTTTCCTGGTCGTGCCCATCTCTACTCTGGAGACCAGGTACTTGTAAACTGCACTGGGACACGTTTAAGTGGCTGTGGGCATACTTTTTTAAAAAAAAGTCCACTGCTGGTGGAAAAACAATTTTATGCTCTGGATCTGCAAGTGTTTTGCAGCAGATTTTAGGGATCATTTGAAAACAGCCTTTATCCTGTACAATAAGGATTTTCTCCCTTTTTAGACAAACATAATAATCTTATTAGGCAGGCTCTAACAGGTGCATTGCATTTGCAACACAGACCAATGTCATTTCAATATTTACAGAAAAATAATTCTACAATAGCAACAATATTGGGAAGAAGAAAAAAAGAAACACCACCTTTCATAACATTCTAATTGTAGAAATGATGAGAAAGTGATTTAATTACTGCAAGGAGAAGCAATGTACAGAAGATGCTGCTGCCCAGATGCGTCACAGAAGCAAGATCCATATGGAAATGAATTACAGTATTAAATAAGTGAATAACCTGAATACTGTCATGGAAATTAAAATCTCTCTCATTCTAACATTGTACACATGGTATTGAACAGCAGACAGATTCTTCCAAACTCCACAGTAAAACCATCTTTAATTTGTTTTCAGTTCCCATTTTAACACAATGTAGCTGCTTGCTGAAGACACATGCTTCAGACTTATGCATCACTTCAAAAATATGCAGCCAATACAGACCAAGTTGACCCCAGTCATACTGAATCAAAGGCATTTTGATCTTTGACCCATTAAATAAAGCCACTTTCATGGAGTGATTCCAGGAATAAATGGTACACTTTGACCTTGGGAAACAAAATCCATTTTTAGGGAGAAAAGGGTGTATTTTACAAACATGAAATGTCAAACAAAGTACAGAACACAAGGGAAGAGTGTACATCCCCCACTGAATGAAAAAATAAAGAGAATTTTCAGTAGCCCAGAAAAACATTCTGAATGTTTTGAAAATCACTACAACCAAAATTATTGCCGTTATGATGTGAGCCAGTTCCTGTGCAATGGATGCAAGTTAAGGCTTAGTAGCCTACAATGTGACTTCATCATGTGCAAAATTAATCCAACCATAACTGTGCTATAGTCCTGTGGTAACATAATGGAATGCTGTTTTAGTTTCCAGTTCTCCCCACTTGCTTTTAGCATGGTCTTAGAAAGAAATAATGGAAAGCTGACGTACACACCTTTTAAAGTTGGTTTGTGACACTGTTTAATGTTTATTGTGATGGTTTTATCTTAAGCTTACATTAAGCTTATTTTAATAGTTATACTGTACATTTGTTTTAATAGGGTAGAAACATGCAATAATACATATGCACACGTTTTTATGTAGCCCATCAGTTTTACCAGATTTTATTTTTATTTTTATTTTTATTTATTTATTATCTGTAAGGAAAAACGGGAAGAAACAGAGCTTCAGGCTTCTGATAGGAAGTATGTTCTCTTGGAATTGGAAAGTTTTAGGGATTTGTTGCTTAAAAGGTGGGAGGGCACTTTTGTGGAAAGTGAGGCCACAGTACTTACTGAGGGTGTGTATGAAAATTCATCCCTGGTCTTATCAAAGTTATCCATCCTCCACATTCCAGCACTATCTCTAATTTCATGTTGAATTGTTTCATTGTAATTATTTAAGTAATTTACCATGGACTTCCTTAGCACAGTATGAATAAAGGTTGAGAGCCACTGACATTGCCTATGAAACATTGTCTGCCAGTTTCACCTGCTACCACTGTGGATACCCAGTTACTGTCTTTGGGTACAGCTTTCCCATCTCCACTGTAACCATCTGTTTTCTGTTAATGATGCTACCATAATTCATGAAGAGAATGGATGTGTCCTAGTGTGTCCTCTCAGTTTTGGTCTTTCCACCTTGGGTTACCCTGCTAGCAGTCTACACTCATAAGTAGAGATGGGCATGAAATGAATTTTTTATTTGTTTTGTTATTTGTTATTCATTTTGTTACATAATGAAACAAATAATGAACTGCCACCTCAAAGAAAAATGAAACAAAATGAAATGGAAGTTTTCATTTTGTTCCAATTCAACCCTCCCTCCCCCATGCAAATCTGATGTCTTCTACCTGCTGTCGGAGGGGGGACCTCCGGGCTGCCCAGCACCACCACTGCCACCCCCCTGCCCCCATGGAGGGGTCTTCTGAGGTGGTGGGGAGGCCTCCTGTTAAAAAAAAAGTGCTGATCATCTATAGCATGGGCTGTAGTGTGGGCTTGGCAGTGCCCCCCCAAAAAAGTTTGCAAATCCTGCCTTTTCCCCATGCCGGATCAGGTGCGGGAAAGTTACACAAGCACCACACACAGAGAGAATTCACTAAAAATGAAAAATGAAACAAAATGAAAAATGAATTTTTTTTAAAAAAAAATTCATTTCAAATGAAATGAAACAAAATGAAATGAAATGAAACAAAAAACAAAACAAAATGCTATTACAGCATTTCATGGCCATCGCTACTCATAAGGAAGTCTAGTTTTCAAACAGCATTGCTTCCATATTCCCTGAGATACTCAGGCTCTATCTCTATTTTTGTATAAGAGGGGGATTCACAATCCCCCCAAATATGCTGAATCCCCCAAAACAAAATTATTTTCACAATTATCAGAGGAAGAATCTTATTTGATTCAGTTTTCCTGGCAATAGCTAAGTATAACTGCAAATTAAGATCATGGATGTTGCCCAAGTGATATGCTGTAGATCAAAAACAAATGGTGTTCAAGTTCCCAATGATAAGCACATCAATTTTAGTTACACGGGCAATAGAGAACCCATGAAGGCCATGGGCAACGTTAACTTTTTCTTCAGTGTCAAGAGGCCCACATGGACCAATCAAAAGGTCAACAATATTGTTCCTTGGCAGTTGTACAGCCTAATGAACTGATTCAATCCTGTGATAAAAAACGGGCTTGTTTGATGAATAGTTGTTGGCTCACATAATGCAATTCTGGAAGTCACTTGTCCAGAGGTGCAAACACTTTCTGCTGCTGTAATTTTTAGGTGAGCAGATTGGTGTAATAGATAAGCAGAGTGGCTCTGGGCAGGGATTCAAAATGAATTTGGGGTGAAAAAAAGGCCTAGAGCTTTTCCGTTTCAGATTTCTGAGAATGACTTCATTTTGTTCTCAGGGGTTAGGTTTTAATGCTCTCGATTGTTACTGACATATTATCGCTCTCAGCACTCCTTCCCCCTAATAATTAAGCACAAAGAAAAGTAGTGATCTGACATGGTGGCATAGATTTGCCTTGCCTGAAAAAGGCAAGACTTTCCAGTCAGGCATTATTCTGTTGATACTGGGTCAGAATGACACTGGACACCTTTTGACTGCCTGCTCTTGTTATGCATTCATTAGAATATGGGTGAGGAAAAAGAGGCATGGTCCGGGGAGACTCAGTTTTCTGTGAGGAATTTAAATGTTTTTAAGTGCATCATGGATTGATATTGGATCATACAGGCAGGATGTCATACTTGTGAGCTGAAATCCCTTACCTTGCTGCCATGGCATGAGAAATCTAATTTATTTACAGGCAGCATATCCTAATGTCTTTACTTTTGAATAGAGAGAGGAGTTTGAAAAAAGTCAGGTCAGTTCTAAGCTTCTGGGGAATGCTCAGTTCTCCTGATGTGTTGGACTGCAGTTCCCACCATTCTGAACCTATATTATCAAAAGGACTGTGGATTTGTGGTCCCAAAATCTGAAGGGCTCAAGGTTTCCGATCCATGATCTAAAGAGCAATTAAATACATATCTTTTTAACAGTAGGATGGGGTTGTTGATATTGACCTTTCTCCTGAACAATGCCAAATTGTTGTTATTCCTATTGTTACCATTATTCTATCTTGATGCACAGGTTGAAAAACAGACAACACTCTAGAGCAGTAGTTCTCAACTTGTGGGTCGCCAGATGTTCCTGGACGGCAACTCCTAGAAATCCTGGCCACTTCAGTTAGTGATGAAGACTTCTGGGAACTGCAGTCCAGGAACATCTAGGGACCCACAGGCTGAGAACCACTGCTCTAGAGGAACTCTGCATGGATGCTGTTTTTTAACCCGAGTTTTACATATTCCTATGTTACAAAGGAAAGCAAGTATCAATAGGATTGTGGTGTTTACCTGTGGTAATGAATAATGCATGAGAGATGTCTGTACTGATTGGTGGGTTTTTAGACCAATGAGAGAATCTGGGGAATCGCCTGAGGAGATTTAAGGCTCTGCTCAGCACTGATTTAGTAAGGTAGGGATAGAGAGGGAATATGATGGAGTCTGAGATAATCAGATAGGGACTGGTACTGTAGAAGAGAAAGACAGATAGGGCTAAAGAAGAGATCGGATTTTTAGAGTGTCTGAGAAGAAAACTCATTGTTTAGAGTTTGTAAACTTAGGAACTGAGTGTGCATATATTCAACTTTATGAGTAATCATACTTAAGTGGGTTTGAGCTATATTCTTTTTGCTTATACTTAATTATTTTGATTCTGCTTTTAATCAAGAAACCTCTTTTTTTATTCAACTTAAAACAGTCTGAAGGCTTTGATTTACTAGTGAAGCTAGTTGGTGGCAGCAAAAGAGAAAAATTAGAAGCCGTGTTTGTCAGTAGCCTGTGAAAGAGCCAGGGACAAACATGTTTAAAGGTACAAGTATAATTACCAGTTATAATAGGTGACCACTATTCATGACGTAGAATACAAATAAGAATATTTTAGCCTACTAAATTGTGTTCTGAGAGCTCATGTGATAGAGTCATTGCTAGTGCCCCTGGCAAGCCATTGTTCCCCATCCCAGATACCCATGCAGGAGATCCAGCTACACTTGCAGCCAAGCCAGACAAAGTGTGGGATCTTCTGACCCAGAAGAGAGAAGAAGAGAAGGCTAAGGAGGAACACCTAGAGGAGGGGGAGAGGTAGGGGGATATACTTCCCTTTAGCTGGTAGTCATAAAAGAGATCCTGACAGAGGCAGGAGTGGTTGAAGAAGAGGAGGGCTATGAGCCTGCTGGGGAGATGTCCTCAGACCCTGATCTCATAGAGCTCCATATACCCTGGATATAGAATGACACAACCGAGACACTCTCTTGAATAGTTGCTCCTGTCCTCAGCACTGGGGTCACTCTCCTCAGTAACAGATCCAGAAGGCCTCTAGCCCACCCAGAGAAAACACTAGTGGTGAAAAAGGCAGTGAGAATACCAGAGGCACTTCTACCAATAGGAGCCACTTGCCTTGCCTGCGCTTCTAATACTGGTGAATCCAAAATCCTGCCCTCCTTGCGAGTTTAGAAGCTGACTTTCCTCATGGCACCCACCTTTGGTCTTCTGTGGAGGCTGCTGATGAAGGGCTGTAAGAATTCACAGACCCCTCAGTGGAGCTGACTAGGCACCTGGATCAAAATGGGACGGTGTAGGGGGGAAGTGCCATTCAATTCACCCTCAAGAAGAGAGTTAGAGGTGGTGTGAACTCTTGCAACTGTCTGTTCCCCTTTCTTAGTTGCAACAGGTATCCCCATTAAACTTATTAATCCATACTTTATGGAATTTTTGGAGACTAGCATGGAAGAGGGGTTAGGAGCCGACACTGCCAAGGATGGGGCAGTGGAGCTCACAGTACTATACATGTTTGTTTGTTTGATTGTTTGTTTGATTGACTGATTGATATACCATGCTATCTAGCAACAAGGCCACTCTGAGAACATAAACACTATACAATAAATAAGCATCATAACATAATAAAACATAATAAAAATATCTAAATAAGTCTCATAAAATCAAAGCAGAGGGCAAAGATAGACTAAAAATGGAGGACAACAAGATGAATAACACCGAATCCTAGCAGAGAAACTAATAACCGGGGGAAGCCTTTCTGTATAGCCACGTCTTCAGATGTTTCTTGAAGACAGTCAGTGAGCGAGCGAGACATATCTCTGGATGGAGTTGGTTCCAAAGTCCTCTATGACTGTGTTAAACTCACAGAGAATAATTACTACAACTTTTCTTTTCAGTTAGCAAATGGTGGTGGGATGGGTGGGAAACCAGGACATTCTTGTCATCACATTTGACTAATGTAGCTCACTCATCTGCCAAGTAAGTTGACAAGTATATGAAACTCATGCAGGGTAAGACTGTAAATAGCTGTTAGTCACGGCTGCTAGTAATAAGAAGTCACTGTTTGGAGGCAGTGTGCCTCTAATGGCAAAATGTGATGGCCAGTTCCTGCTTGGCCTTCTAGTGAGCTACTCAAGGGCACCTGTTGTGTCACCTTGGGATTTCAGAATGCTCTTACTAGCTGGTTTTGCATTGCTTCTGCAAGCCTTTTTTATATGTTTTATTGAGACTGGAAGATGGGGAAAACACAGAGAATGATAGGTGATAAAAGGTATGGAAATGCCAGTTTGTATGGAGATGAAATCAGTGAGACAAAGAGTATGAAGTGAACGCACAGGACAATGTTTTTGAGAGAAAATTCAGTTGTACCTAGAGACAAGCTTTTTTTAAAAAAATGGGTTTTGTTTCATTTTAATACTTCTTGATTGCTTTTCCTACCAAATATTTCCCATAAGCAAAGGATAGTATAATTCTCTTCCAAGAATCACAATGCAGTGATTTAGCTGTTTTGGGGTTTTTTTGGGTGGAGCTGGGGGTTGCTTTTGTTTTTGTGGTAGGAATGCATCAGATAAGTATTGTTTGCTGGTATGATAAGACAAGTAACAACTGAATGTCTGATAAAGAGGAGAAATTTAGCTCAATGTGCTTTTGACTGTGCTTAACTCTTTTTATTTTTTCAAGGGTGATAAACCAGCAAATGTGATGTCACAAGGGATGCATTTCTTTTTTGCAAGTATACACTTTTCATGATGTGCAAATACATATCACAACATGTGCCAATTATGGTTGCAAAGAAAAATAATGTATGTGACTTTGAAATCTAAAACATAAAGTGAAAGAACAATAATGCAGACTAGCAATTACAAAACCAGGCTGTCATGATAAATAGTCAGAATTACAGCATAAGTGAAAAAGTAGTTGAATAATCAATTTATGATCCCCCTTAAAAATGGGGATAAAAACTAGATCTTCAAATTGTATGGGAAGGTGGGATGGCAAGTTTGCCTTCTACACATTGATCCAAATCAGTTTCAGGTGATAATCGATTCTTGACCTTTTGTAATGTGCAACATAGGGCTGTTACAAAAAAAAATGTGTGTTTAGAAAGAATTGTTTGAATTTAGACTGGGTTTTCTGAGGTACCCACATCCAATCATTCACAGCTGGCATCAAGGCCTACAGAGTCATCATAAAGGTTGGTGTTGTGCTTGCTCAGCACTGACACACCAAAAAGGAAGGAGTTGGGGTTGGGGGCTAAGGGAGAAAACTGTTTGGCCCATGCACTTGTTCCATGATGCCATATGAAGCAAGGCAGCAGGTAGAGTGCCAGTTGATTTGTGAACCTTTGTTGCAAGTTTTTACCTGCCCAGATGTCAAATCTCTCTCTCTCTCTCTCTCTC
>JAHTLZ010003399.1:5290375-5340801 GCA_023846285.1 Phrynocephalus versicolor
ATCCTCATCTTTGAAAGAGTGGCCTTTTTCCTTCAAATGGAGGTGTATGAGTGTATGTTTTCCAAGGCAGCATACTAACTTAGTCAGGAATACTGTCAATTTATATGAATGGGCAATATTCAGTATCATGCCCTATTCAGACTTCCACCCTGCACCTCTTCCCTTCCACCACCACCCTTGTATTGGCTCTGAGGTGTTCCCAACTTTCTAGAACAGATTCTCAGAGGATTTATTGACGCCTCAATGAATTGGGATAGGTAGGTGAGAAGTGAGAGCTTGATTCTCCACTGTGCCCACAGGGGAAGAGTCAGTCTGTGTAGTCTCAGGCTAGCTGCACAGTCCAAGATTACTGTCAGAATCTGATAACTGGTAAACCACATCTGACTACTTTCTATTTAGGAAATCCTAGCAAGGGTTACCATAATGTGGAATCAACCTGATGCATATTGATTATTAGTATATTGCACTTCTTGTTTCTCAGCATTGCTGGTGCAAGGGGGCAGACCAGAGGATGGATGGTATAAATATAGAGTCGAGTCCTAAAAAAATTACATTTTAGATCACATAGTTGCAAAACCAACATTTTTGTACATCAAAAATTAGAATTGGTAACCAAAGATTTTGAAATTATTCCAATTACACAAATTAAAATGGGAGTGGATGACCAGATCTTGCTTCCTTATTCTTTCAGTTTCTTGCCTTAATGTTTGGTACTTACCAATGTTTGTATTTTCTGTATTTTTAAAGTTGCTTCTTGATCGTAATTGCCATCACTGTCATCATCATGGTCATTGTCATTTTAGTCACCATGATTTCTGCTATCATAATCCCAATCATTAATATTCATTTTGGGGAAAAAAAACTTCTAATTGGAATCATATGGAAAGCAGCACCAGCCTTATCTCCCTCCCAATCAGCTTTGGAGTAGAAGTTTTTTTCCCCTAGGGGCATGTCCTTTGGAGCTTCATAACTCATCCCCTTTACCCCCAAATGTTTCCAAATTTAAGGGGTTCCCCTAAAATCGCTTTCTAAAGGAACCGCTGCTACCTTAGAGTCCCAAGGTAAGTAAATTTTGATTGCATATTTTTAAAAATAATTTTGAGTGCATTTTTTTAAAAAAAATGCATTCAAAAATTACTTACCTTGGGGGCAACAAAGTAGCAGGGGTACCTTCAGAAAGCGATTTTAGGTATTCCCCTGACATTTGAAAACATTTGGGGGAAGGGGGCTGAGTTATGAAGCTCCAAAGAGAGTGCCCCTAAACCAGGCCTGCCCAAAGTCCGGCCCGGGGGGCATATCCGGCCCGTGAGGCCATTCTGAGTGGCCCGCAGCTGGCTGGCCCGCCTCTCCCCCTCTTTCACCACATGTTGTTTTTTAAAAAAATCTTCTGCCAACACTGACACCGCTGGGAAGCTTGGGCAGCTGGGCGGCCTGCCACCACCAGCACCACAGGGTAATGTGTGTGGGTGGGCAGGCCAGCGGGCCTCTGTCACTGCCAAGGAGCTTTGGGGTAGGCTGGCGGGTGAGCCGCTGGGGAGCTTGGGGGTGTGCAAAGTCGCACAGATCACCTCTTCCAAGGGGCAACCTACGGCCCCGGCCCCCTGTGCTTCCTTTGGTCCCCACCTCCCTTCGTTCCTCCCTCCCTTCCTTGTTCCCCACCTTCCTTCCTTCCTCTCTTGGTTTCCACCTCCCTCCCTCCCTCCCTCCCTTGGTCCCCGCCTTCCTTCCTGCAGGTGGGGTTGCAAGGGGTCAGTGGGTGGGGCTTATGGGTCTGTGGGTGGGGTTTACAGTGGGGTGGCAGGGTCGGGGAGCAACCGGCCCCTGACACATTCTCAGCTACCAAATCTGGCCCTCCTTACAAAAAGTTTGGACACCCCTGCCCTAAACCTTCTCATTGGAATCGTATGGCACCACTATCGCTCGCTCGCTCAGCACTTGCCCTCTGCCAGACTCCCCAAGCCCTCTGAGCATCTAATTTTACCACCCAAAACTAGGAAACATTGTCACAAGTATAAGCCGAGGTCATTTTTTCAGCCAAAAATAAGGGCTGAAAAACTTGGCTTATACTTGAGTATATATGGTACTCTCTTAATTTCCACCACTACAATATACTTCTTCTAGTCCTGGTCTCCTTTTTCCTCCATAAGCTCATAATGAGTGTCTCCTTTAGGGGCTTTAGAATTCAGGATTCCTTTATTTTCAGTTCTGCAGAAGTGGAGAAGAAATTATAGGCTGCTCTTCACATATTCCATTCTTCCTCCATTGAGTGTTCTTTTTTTTTCTTTTCAAGCCTTTTTTCTGTGTGGAGTTTGCCCTGAGGATATGGCCTTGAAAGCAACAGGATCCAATTGAACATGGAGAAAAAATAGCGCACATGTTGTACATAATTACACTCTGTCCCTGCAACCCTTGTAAAGAAGATGCAACAGATAAAACAATCCTACGCTGTTTGATACAGGATGGTATAATTAATAGCATGAGCATTTCTGTCTCATATAGGCAACCTCAGAAAATCTCATTTGCAAATATTCATAGGCCTGATATGGAATTTTAATTCTGTTTTCTTCATCTAGAATATAAATCAAGGCATCTTGCTTGCATGAACATTAGCTAGGTTAGAATCTCCTAGTCTCAAAATATTTGTACAGCTGTGTAACACTCTGAGCGAGCTACTGCATATTTCATCTACAATTAAACCGAGATCTGACATTTAGAATGTTCATGTTTCCTCAGTGAATTCCCAGATTCCTCTGAAATAGACACTAGGCATGTATAGTTGCTAATAAGATGCTGTTATCCTCCATATGTGTGAAGGAAAAAGGACAGACCACAATTTTTTTTTGGAATGGAGCATTGTTCATGATATTTCCCATAGTGTTGGTCTAAGGGCAACAGTGTTATATCGCCTGCACTGATTTCCATGAAGAAGGCAGAATTTCACAACAGGACTTCAAAAGAAACAATATTAGTATGCTAACAGATTATAGCTACATTTAATGCTGTAAATTGTTAATGACACTGGATGTATAAATATGTGCTTATCTGCTTATAACTAAAGGTAACATAAAACTATGGATGTATATCTTCTCTTATGCCAATCAATATTCATATACAGTACAAAATAATTTTATATTTGATATATTGACAAAATTCTGTGTCCGTTTCTCTGCGTTTGGGAAATGGGTTCTCTCATACCTGGTAGCTTTCTTACATTCTATTGTCTTTCCCTTCTGAGTGATACCTTGCATGCCTTTTGTCCTTTAAATATTTGATGAGGTATAAATGACCTAAATATTTCTGACATGAATATGAATTAACCTAATAACATCATCTTCCCCAGTGAAATATTCTCCCTTTGGGGAGAAAGGTGGCATAAAAATAAAGTTTTTATTATTATTATTATTACATAAATTCTTCCAGAATATTCTATAGCGCTAATTGTCAGGGCATTCAATAAATAAGGACTATAAGATATTGTGTGTGTGTGATATTACTGAATAGAAACTCTTATCCAGGCACAAAATTGAGAGAGGACAAAATTTAAATGTGGGAGCTGCTGTAAATATATCCCTTTAGTCTTGATATATACTTGGTATAAAACAGCATATCAAGAGTTACTCTACTT
Source organism: Phrynocephalus versicolor (assembly GCA_023846285.1). Classification (NCBI taxonomy): domain Eukaryota; kingdom Metazoa; phylum Chordata; class Lepidosauria; order Squamata; family Agamidae; genus Phrynocephalus; species Phrynocephalus versicolor. Next base: position 5,294,001 of record JAHTLZ010003399.1, read on the forward strand.
GACTATTTAAATTTTCATTCCACACTATAACAAAACGTTTAAAATGAGTTACGCTGATTTTTACTTATGTGAACTTTTGTCATTCCATTCCCATATCTGAGACATGGTGACAACTGGTAAATGGGAGAACAATGAGAGAACATGCAGCCTTCAACATTGGGTTTGATGAAAGCCACTAAAATATCATCAGTTCTACCCCTTATAAACTATTTTCAAAAAAGGCCATACTGTAGTTCTTTCCTCTTAAATTTCTAATGCCTCCATTTAAATCCCTCCTAAAATTCCTCCAGCATTTGGTTTTAGTATCCAAGCTTGATATTAAAGATAAAGAAACACAGTACTGATTTATTTAAATATTTGTTTTTTAAAGGATATTTGTATGGTAGGATATCCAGTTACATGGAGAGTCACATTTTATAAATATGCTTTAATAGTTACTTGTTTTAAAACCCTACTTCTATACAAAAGTATGTAATTCCTTGCTCTGATTCTAGTTAATATGGAACTGTTCAAACCTAGCTGTCAGCTACTGGTTTTACTATTCCCAGTAGAATTAACTTTCGTGGAATCTCCTCAGGTTGTGCACCTGAATTTTTCCTTGTAGTAAGAAACTAGCTGGCAGTCTATTATTTTAGACAAGTAGGTGACCTATTTCTCACGTTCTTCAGACATTTGAAATCAGAAAGTCTTGGTTTCAAACTGCTGCTCATTAACAAGATGCTGATTGCATTCCTGGGTGCATGCTAATCATAGAGGCCCATGAATCAACAATAACCTCTTTAATCTGTGGCATTTTGATGCCAAGGCTTAACATGATTTCTCTTATTTCACCAGAAAGTTATAGTCAGATTCTGGCCTATATTTAACTGCCAGTTCTTGTTTTGTTGTATGCTGTTTAAGTACTAAGCCTTTTCAGAATATGAATGGTGAGACAAATATAGCTCATTCTGTGGCCATGGCTGCATTTTTCCAGAGGACACGTTTTTCTGTGCCTTGTAGTTAACCCAGAAATTAGCACATTTAGTGGCAGACACAGGGGCACGGAGTGAATAACTTTGGGTTGACATCTGGGTAATGAAGTGGCCTCGTAAGATAATCAGAGGAACAAGAGAGGCAAGATCAGAAATTTTCCAGTACAACAAAAGACAATTTGATAATTAACTGTGACAGTTGCCTCAGAGATGAGGAGCAAAGAAGGGATGGTAAGTTATTCTTCCAATGAGGGCCTATGGTGAACTGCTTCAACTTTTGGAATGCAAAAGAGAGGGCAAATAGTGGGAACTGAACCTCTCAAGGCAGAGAACATCACACACACACACACACACACACACACACACACACACACACACACAGAGAGAGAGAGAGAGAGAGAGAGAGAGAGAGAAGGAGAGAGAGAGAGAAGGAGAGAGAGAGAGAGACGTACTGTAGGAATTATAATTTGACTGGGCTCATGATAATACATAATACATAATTCAAGGTCTTGGTTTTAATTTATAAAACCCTCCATGGCTTGGGACCAGAATACCTGGCAGAGCGAATCTCCCAAAAATCAACTGAGGCCCGACCTACCAGAATGTCACGGCACTCTCACTTGGGGTGGCCATGCCCAGAGAGGCTCAGAAAACCGTGACACACAACCGCGCCTTCTCTGTGGCTGGCCCTGTGCTCGGAACCATCTCCTGAGTGAGTTGCGCCTTGCACAGTCCCTGCCAGCCTTTTAAAAAGCCTTAAACACCTGGCTTTTTTTGTGAGGCATTTGGTGAGAGTTAATTCTTTCCCCCCCTCTTTTTGTCCCACCATCATGCCAGTTACTTTTTTTGTAGATTTATTATAATGTTTTATTTAGTTAACTATTATTGTTATTGTTTTCATTGTTTGAATCTTTATTGTAATCCGCCCAGAGTTCCTCCGGAAGACGGGTGGTATATAAGTATTAAATAAATAAATAAATAAATAAATAAATAAATAAAGGGCAGCACAATAGCCCCCACCCACAAATGTTTGCTTACTTGTTTGCCCCCTTACATTAGAGGACAGTGAGACAGGACAGCAATCTCTCTGTAGGCCACATGAATTCTTTCAGTAAATCAGGACTCTGATTTTCCAGAGTGTTGTACTTCATTTAGAAAAACCCTTACAAGGCCCTTAATCTTCAGACCTGTCAACCTCCACATAGAGAAGGATGATATATATTGCAATACAATGGACATGTTGAGTTCACCCAGATTATAACATCTGAATTGAGCTAAGAGGGATTCAAAAGGTAGACCATAAAGATGAGGGGAGGGCTTCCCTGAGCCAATTCATAATTAGAGACAGGGGCAGTTCCCCAGGTTGTGAGACGTCAAGTTCTTGATAATCCACAAGTGATCGGAAGCAAAGTAAAATAATCAAGCCTCTGACTTGTATGTTCCTATTTATTTTAGAAACTTTAAAACTAAATAATAGTTTATGACTAGTATACGTGCCAAATACTTCCCTGTCAGAGGACTTCACAAGTACTATATTATTATTACATGGGAGAAAAATGATCATAGACTCTGGCAAGCCTATTATAAGGTGCACAGAAAATTTATTGTAACATTAGGCTTTATCCTTGGATTGCAAGAATAACTGGAAGTGCAGGAAATTGTCTTCTATATTAAGCTACTGCAACTCAGCTATTTACTGAGGTGTGTTGGTCAAAAGTTTACAGCCTTAGTGGTTTAGTATTTCTTCCAGAAAAATAACGAGCACGAAAGACCCTTCTACTATCAACAAAGTGGAGATTTTAAGATGGTGTATTTTCTGTCTGTCTGAGTTCTTGGTAATGCAGACAAGGCAAAGATGACAGAGCAGGATAAGTCTTTGTAATGGAAGATTCACAAGTAGAGCATGCTTCAGATAAATGGGTAGACCTAGACTGTGCTATGTAGAAGGACAAGGAAAGGCTGTGAAGAAAGACTAGGTAGAGTGTTTGGCAAAGTGACAGCTTTTATGCTTGGCTGAAAATGCCACACGGGGTGCAGTTGGTTTTAAGATTAAATCATACAATGCACATGCAACCTTACACACATACGGATCTCTGTTTCTTCCAATATTGTACTCTACCTGGTAGGCTCTTTTTTATCTTTGAAAGAACTATATTTTATCACAGGAATGGGCAGTCCAATGGATCTCTGAAGTCTTTCATGGCCCTGCCAGATTTGCCTGTGGAGTACCACACAGCAAAATCACAGTCAGGTGCTAGAGAAAGATTTGGGGAGCAGATTTAGTCATTTGGAACACCAGAGTGTGGGTAATCTTTATCATGGCAACCCATTCTTACACTGAAGGATCTATTCTATCAAATGTGTTGATGCCTTCTTGTATAGTTATTACAACAAACTGTATAATAAATATTTCAACAGTGAAGAAAGCTAATAGGGAAAAGATTAATTCATTTGGAATCTGGTCTTCTAAGGGGAAAGGTTTATTGATACCGTTCCAGAGCTTTATCAATACTGCTGTTATCCCCATTTTTCTTTCTTTTTTTGCTCTTGCCATGTGTTCTGTTTTCTTTCTCTTGTGTGAATGTTTACAAACCAGACTTCAAAAGAACTGAACACCAAACACAAGTCATAAATAACTGCTTGAGTGAGATGCAACTAGGGATGGGCACCTTACAAAAAAGGACACACTGTTTCGTTGTTTCATAAGCTTATGAAACATTGCAAAATTAAACAAAATAGAAAACAGTGTGTCATCAACAAATGAAATGAAGCACCATTTTGTTTCAGAAATGAAATGATTTGTCCTAGTGCCGAGAAGCTTCTTGATCCAGCCATCTTGAGAACAGAAGTTTATTTTTAAATTGATTGATTTGTTTTCCTTACTCCCTTCCCATGCCTCAGCTGTTACTTATCTCTGTTCCTAATCTGCCAGCAGCTGAGCTCCTCCCTTCCCTTCCCAATTCTAGCTGTCCCTGTACCTGCAATTTGATTTAAAGTTTAAACTGATTTTTTTCTATCTTTCCTGTTTAAGAAGGACTGTGGACGTGGAGGTTATATATATATATTCATTCCTCCCTGCACCAATCAGCTGTTGAGCTTATCTCCCTGATCTCTCCCTGCAACAACTAGTCCTTACGTTTCCTACTTGTTTATAGAGGGTACTTTGTTTGAAAGCAAATTGATTGCAAGGTTTAAGGGGGCAGTGGGCTCCCTGATAAACAGAAAAAGGGAAACCTCATTATGTATAGCCTTATGAATTGTTTCAGTTTGTGACAAAAATTCTTTTTAAAAATCTGTTATTAATGAAATGACACGAAGTGAAGACTGAAACAAAGCAAAATGAAAAGAAATGCTATATTTTCATTTTGTGCCCATCTCTAGATGCAACCATATACCACTGAGACACAAAGCCAGCATAAATATTTTACTTGTGAAATGTATATTTTGCTGTATTTCACTCCATGTGTCTGAAGAAGTGGATTTGTTCTCAAAAGCTCACAATAAAATCTAAACTTTTAGTCTTTAAGGTGCCACAGTTTGTTGTATTTTTTAATTGTTGTTCTTACTATTTCCTTTGGGTTTTGACTGACATGGAGTGCTAGAAAGACAAGTGAGTACTAGGTCAAATCAAGCCTGAAATCTACCTCAAATGAGTAAACTAAGGTTATTGTACTTAGAATGTATCTTGAGAAGATAGTGCTTGAAAAGACCATGATTCTGAGTAGGTGTAGGAGTTGAAGGAAGAAGTGAAGGAAGAAGAAGATGAATTGAGTCAACAAAGGAAGCAGAGCCTTGAGTTTCCAAAAACTGAGCAGCTACTTCATGGGGGTCACCATGAATCAGGAGTTACTTGAAGGCAAAAACCAACACAAATATTCGTTCCCCCACTGAGCCACTGGGGATTTTTGGCCATGCTGCAGTCTCTTTCATCATGCACATTGGGGGAAGAGTGTCAGCCAAATCTGACCAAAACAACAACAACAACAACCTTGATTTCCAAAGGATGGACTTCCATTTGATGAGGAAAGAAGCTGTAAGGGAAGGTAAAAAGAATTCAGCATAGCACCTATTTAAAACAATGACTATGCAGACTTTGTGTTTATAAATCTCCTTATATGTTTGCATTGACACTATGTTCTCAATGTTAGTTTCCATCCCTCATAACTTTTAGATGGTCTACTGCACATGATTACATTGACTGACTTCATATATACACCTATGTTTTCACTGTTACCTCCATCCCTCATAATGGACTTTTTACTCTTTTCTTTAACTGCTCATGTTCTCTTTTAGCATTAATATTGCCTCTTATTGCTGTGAGATGCCACTCAATTCCCTGTTCTCAGACTTAAATATATCTTAAATGCACAGGACTGTATATTGTCCCCCATTATTGTAAGCTGCCTTGTGTCCTTTGCCAAGTAGAAAGGTGGGGTAAAATCTAAAATAAATAAAATAAATTGTACAAAACAATGTTAATGAGTATTGCATACCATTCAAGTGGCCACATCTTAAAAAAGACATAGTGGAAATTGAAAAAGTGCAGAAAATGACTACTGGGCTGGGTCACCTCCCTGATGATGAAAGTCTACATTGTTTGGGGCTCTTTAGTCTGGAAAAAAGGTGTCTGAGGGGGAACATGATTGAGACATACAAAATTATGCATGGAGTATAAAGTCAATAGAGAGAAGCTCTTTTTGCTCTCACACAATACCAGAACCAGAGGTAATTCACTCAAACTGAGGGTTGGGGGAGTGAGAACAAACAAAAGAGAATGTTTCTTTACTCAGTGTGATGTTAATATATGGTACACCTTGGTGAATAATGTGGTGATGACATCTGGCCTAGATGCCTTTAAAAGGGGATTGCCCAGATTTCTGGATGAAAAGTCCATCACAGGTTACAAGCCATGATGAGGATACCTGTTATCTCCAGGCTTAAAAGGAGGGTACAGTAAACGTTAGGGACCTGATCCAACCTGCAATAATTGAAAAACTACACTATGCGGATGCTGCGTTGGGTTGAGACTGTGGGGGCTCTCTGGGGGCTCTTATACTTACTCCAGGCCTGCTGCTGCTCCGAATGGCCCTGCAAGGGGCTTCCCCGGCCCTTGGAGGCCCCAAAAGTGCTTTCTGGTGATCCAGAGGTCACTTCCGGTTTACCAAAAGTCACTTCCAGTTTGCAGGGAAGCACTTTTGGGGCCTCTGATGGGCCTGGGAAGGCCTTTCCTCCTTACCCCAGGAGCCCTTTCTGTCATATACTGCAGACCCGCAATATGCAAGATACAGGAACTAGACGGTCCCTTGGCCTGATCCAGCAGGGCTATTATAGTCTTATATTCATAGGGAATTAAAACCTGTAGCATCTAGTTTGTGATTTAATTAATTAGTGATAGGTAAAGAAGGGGAAAGGGTAAAAGAAATGAATCCGAGCATAGATGTTGGAGCCATGCAGCAGTATGTCTGTCTATGCTGAACGCTATGTTCAGGGGGTGAGCAGTTGGTCTCAAGGGCATCAGTTACACAATGTAGGTAAAAGGCATAAAGGAGAAAACCAATTTATGCAGACACAGAATAAACTTACATAAATGAAGGAATAAATAGTTTGATGCTGTGGAATCAATAAGAATCTTCAAGAGATTCTTGACTCTTTAAGTGCATTGTGATTCTTTGTTATAGCCTCTTTTGTGGTATTTATGTTATCCTTAGATTGGCGGATTTGTAGTTTAATCAGATTTCTCCGTAATGCTCCAAAATTACTGGTGATGTGACTTGAACGAAGGTCAATGAAAAAGAACTGTAAGACCTTTGGCAATGGTTTTCTGGCTTCACTGTCTATCGCTTCCCCCTTTTCTCCTTGCCACATGTCAGCTGGAGGAAAGCCAGTTTCACCCTCCATCTCCCATAAAGATCAGTCCACATCATTCTCTAAATTTCAGCCGAAATGAAGCACTTAAATGTTTTAAAGGTAACATAGTTTGAAGATAATCTGATCATATCCGCATACACAATTTGCAGCAACATCATTGCATATACAGGACAGCAGCAACAGTAGCTGTCCTGTACGGTATTGTGGAAGCGGCTGTGCTGAGTGATTAATACCCTGTTGGTTAGCGGTGATTGAGAGAGGAATGGGGAATTACTGTTTTGTAAATGGAGCCATTTACTGTGTGCCAGTAATTCATGTCCCAGGACAAACACCTTGCTGTACATTCTAAGTTGTATTGATATAAAGCAGGTTTCAAAGACCCTTATGCATTATTTAAATGGGCGTCTTCTCCAGGAAATGTAACCAAAGCCAATACATTCAGGGGGAACAAAAATCCATACACAGGAAAGAAACATTCAGAGCAGCCACTTACCTGTTATGTTTTCCCAGTGGCCCAATTAACATCATAGTGTGGCACTACATTTTCTTTCCCGCCATGAATACAGACATTGATAGATTCTGAATTATGCAATGACCTTGTTTATATCAAAATCTCCAAAACAAGATAATAATTCTCTGTCATCCAGTTACAATTTATAGCTCAAACAGAAAGCAGTCATTGAGCAAAAATGACAACTGCCTTCAAGTTACCCGTGTGACATTTCTGCTGGAAAAAAAGCAGCTCAGTGCATTCTATTTCAGTGCGGTTTTTCTTTCCTTCTAGGAATGTTCATATTCATAGAGGAAGCTATACATAACAATATGAGATCCATTAGCTTATCTAGTAATTCTTTCTAGAAACCATGCATGGATCAGGTGACTTAGGTATCCACTCTCTGAAGCCTCCTAGTTCAACCACATACACTCTCTTTAAAAAGGGGGACGGGAAGCAGAATCCCTTAGCCAATTGGAGTTTGGGAAAAGTCCATGGGCCATTCATGCATTTAGTAACAATAGCAAGGAGACCAGTGCAAAAATTGTTCCCTTCTTTATGTTAAAGACTTTGTAACTAAAGAATTCTAATAAGGAAAGCAGCTATGAATGCAGAAAGCCAGTTGCACTATAAGACTATTATGTATTTATTTTGAATATTTTTACCCCACCTTTCTCCTTGGAAAAGGACCCAAGGTGGCTTATGAGGGACAATTAAAGATATATTCAAGTTAAGAACAGGTAATTTGGAGAGGCATTTTAGAACATTAAAATGTAACATTAAAGCTACAAAGAGCACACAGAAAGGGAAAAAAATCAATTGGGGGGGGGGGTAGAAACTAACATGGAAATCAATGGTGTTCTTATGAAATCAGTCAATGCAATCATGTATGGTAATCCATATAAAAGTCACACAGTAAGTAGACCCTCATTCAGGGAAAGAACTGCCTGAAGAGGAAGGTCTTTTCCTGCTTCCAGAAAGACAGCAGAGATGGGGGCAGTCCTGGCTTCCAGCGGGAGGGAGTTCCAAAGTCTGGGAGCAGCAACAGAGAAGGCTGTTTCATGTGTTCTTCTGAGGTGTACCTGTGAAGGTGGCAGGATAGAAAGATAGGCCCCTTCTGATGACCTAAGCACCCAAGCCAGTTCATATTGTGAGATTCAATCTTTGAGGTTGCTTGGACCCACTACATGCTGCACAGAATAATACATTTTGTTTTGTTTTACTTTGGTGGTTTTTTTTACATATGCCACCTTCCTCTCAGTGCTGAAATCCAAAAGAACATGCTTGTTCTTTTGATGTCAAGGTGCACAGGAAATGTGTAAGAAGCAGGCGTTATCATGGCCTCAATCTCAGTGTTATCACTTACCTCCTTTAATGGAACACAAAGTTCTTGTGGAAGTCAGGCTTCCTTATATAAATGTCCCTTTGTTCTTGGAAGTGAGCATAAGGAGCTAACATTTTTTAAATTCTCATGCAGAGTAAAATGGTATACGTTGTTGCACTCTCAGGTATACTGTTGCACTCTCAACAAGAGGAGACAGCAGAAATGATTTTTGCAGAACCTATGCAAGACTGAGCAAATTATACTTTTAACACAATGAAAGTTTTACTTTCATTGTTGCGTATGCATGCATGGGCTTTGCTTCTCAAAGGGAAAAGACATGTTTTGCCCAATTTCAGGAGTTTGTGAGGCAGAAAAAGCACTTGTTGCTTTGTTGTCTCTGGAACGTGAGTATTCTCCCCAAGGAGGACAATTCATGTTGAGGTATCTTATCAAATAGCTATAGCCTAAGCCGAAGGGATGAAGAATTATTGAGGGGTTTTTTTGTCTTTTGTTTGCTTGTTGTTTTGTTTTTTATATTCCTAGAAGAAACCAGTTGCTCAAGCACTTAAAATATATCATTTCACACTGTGGATAGGTCTCTAGGAGATGAGCAACTTCCACTAGTGAGTGTTTGAGCACTTAAAACAGATTGCTGGGGTTGTAATTAGTGTGTAGACTACATACTGACCTACTAGTTTAAATAATCAAAGCAATATCTTAGTGCCCACTAGGACTGGTAGGGCTGAAGGCAGTTTTAATGTAAACCAAACCAGTTTGATCTAGTGTCCAGTACATTAGATTTAACAAAACTGAGAAATAGAATATTACTAGATATAGTTCCATGTGTGCTTGGGGGGGGGGATGTGTGCTGTCTCCAGCATATCTTACAGTTACGTTAATTCCACACCCCAGCAAAACTCTTCCTTGGTGAAGCTGCTTTTGAGCAAGCAAAGAGGGGTGTCTGTGTGTGAATGCAATGGGAGCAACATTGTAGACTCTTCTGTGCTTGAAGAAAAGATATGAGGCCTCCATCACTCTGCTAACACTATGTTTCTTGATCACGGACATAGTCACAGAATTTCAAAACCTGGAGAAATTGAGAGGGAAAAGTGCCAACTCGAACAAAAAGCTGTCACACTGAAAGGAGTTACCCAGTGCATAGTCATGTGAGACTAACAAAGGGCAGTCAGAATATAGATAGCATATAAATAGCAGATAATAGCATACAATAATAGCATGAAACCTTGGGAGAGAACTCTAAAAATGGCCCATTGTATCTTGTTCAATATGTCAAATTCTGGAAAGCGTAGACAAGTTCTCTTAGGGTGCATCCTCTGATTCCTGCATAAGGTGGCAGTATCAAAGGTAAACTTAATGGGGAACTGCACCTTTTTATGATTACTGATGAATAAAAGGCCAAGCATCTTTCATTGCTGGCTTCCCTCTGCTGCCTGAGCTAGAGGGTCTCCTGATATGAAAAGCATCCCTTGAAGCTATAAAGGAGCATTCCTGTAACTAATCAAAAACGCACCAGTGTGCATAAGCTTCATTATGCATTCCTTGCTTAGCGCCCAGGGAGGAAAGGGGATTTTATGAGGTTTCAGTGAGTAATATATCTCCATGACGAGCTATTGCAAAAAATCAACCACATGAAAATGTCACCTCATTTAGATTTTGTTCTTATTTAATAAGCTACCAATAACCTTACGTTGTAGAATCATGTAAATCTAACAGGAAAACACTTGTTTAGGAAAAACTTTAAGTATAGCTATCTGAGACACCTAAATAGAAAGGTGGCAGAAAATTAGAGGCATTATGGAGGCGATTTTAATCTTAGCTTCCTACACAAGATATTCAGAACATTTCCTGGTTTCCAGATTTCCATATCCACAGTGTGTGAAATTCACTGTTAGATTGCTGATACAATACAGGTGTTGTTGGGAGACAGTAGGGGCATACTATCCAATAGCTGTGTTTATGGGATCCATCACTGGCATTGGATTTTTGTTCACATGGCTTTTCCCCTTTTGGTCCACAAGTTTGCATATTGAACAGCTACAAACTATGTGGGCAAAGGACTTAGTCCAGTTCCCTGCAATGCCTGTTAATATCACCTCAGATCTATAGTTTATTTAATAGAAAATCAGCAACATTTCCATGGAATTGTTTTGAATCTTGATGATACTTAAATCAACAGCAAATATTTTATCTATATAATCTGCTATCTGGATTGAAGCATCTACAGCACCTGGAGTAGGAACTGGCAAACCACTCCAGTATTCCTGCCAAGAAAACTCCATGGACATGGGGTCACGAAGGGTCGGTCACGACTATAACGACACAACACACATACATGCTATATGCACAGCACTAGCTTTATCTCTTAAACCATCTCAATCTACTCTATGGTTATTTATTCATATTTTATATCTATCTTACAAACTTACAAACTAACGTACTGTCCAATCTATTTTCCATTTTTTTCTTTACACACACACACAGACAGACAGAAACACACACACACACAGTGGTACCTTGTATAAAGGAATTAATTCGTTGCAAATGAAATTATGTAAAGCAAATTTTCCTTCACAAATTTCCCATAGGAATGCATTGAAAACAGAGTAATCCCTAATTGCGACCATTTTTATGTTGTACGGATTCGCCCCATAGACAATTCTGTTAAACCAATTTCCCATATCTCTGGAATTTTTCATGTTGTACAGATTTTATGTTATTCAAACCATTTGTTATACAAGGCTCCACTTTTCCAGCATTAAGCAATTTCATTTCAAGCTGCTCCAATAAAAATTACCACTAACACTTTATTACATAGATGTCCATTTCCTCCAATAAATAAGTAATGTTTTATTTGGGATTTTTTAATTTGTTATATTATCTAACCAATCTGTTTCTTTGTACCTTCATGTACTCTACTGATCCTTTATAACCACAATTCTGCTGGCACAACTCTGGTACTTCTCTATTAATTCTATGTAGTTTTGTAGGATGTAGGTTTCCTATGAACTGCTTTTAATGAAATTTCTTTTGATTTACCATAGCTGATACTGATTTGTATGGTTGGATTCTCCATATTTTTGTACAAATATTTACTGGTATGTTGTTCTTTAAATTTGTTTCTCGAACTGTCTTAAGTTCCATACTGCTATCATATCCTTTATCTACATTTGTTGTATAAATCCTTTTAAAAATTAATCTTTCCTCCCCCCCTTTTTTAAATTATCCTTTTCTATACAGTAGTTTTCTAACTATGCTAATTGTCTACTGCAGCCTGACCTCCTATGCAGTTCAACTGCAATTTTTCTTATCTGAATTAGTTGGAACCAATTCAGTTACCATTTCTGCACTTTCCCCCCTTGCAACTGTCTGATTTACATTGGCTTTCCTTGTATGGAAATATCTCTAATTCTGGAAATTCCTATTTCCTTCCACTGCTTGAACTGTGCATATTTATCCTGAGATTTAAATTTGGAATATTATAGAATAAGGCATAATGAGAAGATTTTTTATTATTCCTTATATCTTGGCAGTCTAGATTTCTATAAATATAGATTAATTCAATTTGTTTACCCTTTCCCTTTCGTTTAAATATGTTCAGGCGTCTTGTTCACCTTATAAACCTAACTGTATGTGCTTTTTAGAGTATTTTAATAAAGGTGGTATAGCTAGTACACTTTTTGGTCCACATTTTACATTATTTATACATCTTAGCATTTTGGGGAGAAGATGGGTGGAGTAATTAATGATCTATATTCCACCATTATTGAAAAAAATCATTATTTCACTGCTGATATGTAATGCCGCATTTGAAATACAGTAATACCTTGGTTCATGAGCATAATTCATTTGGGAAATATGCTTGTAAAAATGAAAGCACTCGTATATCAAAGCACATTTTCCCATAAGAAATAATAGAAACTCAGAAGATTCATTCTTGGGCCCCATTGACCACATACTGTACACACAAAATGGCAAAACACACAAAAGAAACTGGCTAGAAGTGCATGTCCACACCATGGTTTAGGCAACTGGATGTGGACTCTGCTCTTCTCAGGACTAACAACTTTACTCTATGCTTCTATCTAATGTGACAAGAATAAAGTGCCATTTGGAGCCCTATACAAACTTGGCTAGCTGCCCCATGACTAGAAACAAAATAAGAAAGGAAGTTGAAAACAAATTAAATAAAATATAAAGACAAATCAAATAAACCCCTAACCTCCATTCACCTTTGAAAAACTTCATGGCTAGTGCAACGGAGACCTCTGTTCCTCTTGCCTCCCTCTACTTTTGAGGCTTGCCTGAGAGGGAACGTTTCAGACAACCCCCCCCACACACACACACAATTCAGTGGGGTGGGAGTGGGGGTGGAGAGAGAAGAATCATTGGCTCACTTGCGATCATGTGACCTGCTCCAGTGCTTGTGTATTAAAACATTTCTCATTGATCAAGGCAAAATCTAGAAGAAATGTTTGCTTATCTTGCAAAACTCTATTGAACCAAGGTACTTGTAAACCAAGGTATTACTGCAAGAATCACAGAACCAATTTCTACTAGGCTCCTGGAAGACAACACAGTGCACCTTGGGAATTGTAATTCTGAGAGAGACTCCCTGTATAGATTCAGTGAGCAGCAAAACTATCCTTCCTGTGGAGCATTATGGCAACTCCCGGCAAGCTCAGAGTTGTATCCTTCTTCTTCAAAGCATAAACACATGGGAAAAAACACACATGGTAGCAATGATCAACCTCTCCTGCCTTCTGCTTTTGCTCTCCAAATGTAGAATTCTACCTGGGGATTTCTCAGCAAATTCTGGGAGAGAGTTCCTAGAATTATGAAAGTCCCATCCCTAGTGAGTGTACGCTTTGGTACCAGAAATGTATTAGTACATGATTCATCACACAGATTGAATCCAGAAATATACTGGCTCTCGCAGTCATTAGAGCTCAGATATTCAAGATAGTCTGCACATTCCATGCATAGTTGTATCTTCTTCAAAATTTACTTTGCGGAAGTTCTGAGCACCTGCTTTTAAGTATGATATAGTAGATAGGTTATCAGATGCACGGGGTTCAAATCCACAACTCACCACTGAATATTTAACCACTCCCTAAATATCTCACATACCTTTCAAGCCCTAGTAGGATAATCACAAGTTAGAATCAATTTCAGATGACATAGAGCACACACCACAAGGAACATTACTGTGGAATATGACATTTCTACAAAAAAAATGCATGTGCAAGCTGCCTCTCCTTCCCAGAAGAGTCAAGATAAAATTAAAGATACAGTAAAGCTTAAATTATTCATAAAGTAGGAACATCTTTCTGTGTGTGTTTGCATGCATACGTGCAAGTGTATATATTTATTAGACAACAATCAACCAGGAAATGCTAATAGGCAGAAAAGAGCAGTCAATCCATCTGCTTCAGTGACTTAATAGCTGTTGATTGAAAAGAAAAATCAAATTAGCAACTCACCTTTCTACTTCCCAGTGACCTGTTCTTGTCCTTGTAGACATGGGCAAACATAACCTTTTATGAAATTGTTAGGCTGCAAGTATCTCATTGTTTTATATTACCTTGAAGCTTTGTGTATAAACTATTAATACATTACTGCTCTAAAATGCAAAGCTTTGACATGAATCATGATTTGCTTTTAAGAGAATCTCCTAAATATTCTGTTTAGTTATGCTGAATAATTTAATAGCAGTAAGATAGTGGTTATTGCAGCTACATGGGAGGGGGGAGAAGCAGGTCTGACACCTTGTCTAAAGAAATTATGAAAATTGAGCTAATTGTTTTTAGATAGAATATGGGCTTGCCCATAAAAGCTTGGGTAATTGCAGTGTTAATTAGAAACTTGTTTCTCATTGGAAAACATTGCAAATACTTTCACTCCCAAGATTTTAATGCTTCTTTGAATAATAATTTGTGGTCCTTTCTTATGATTTTCAAATGAAAATATTCAACAATAGCCTATTTCTAATATTCTGTATTAATTTCCCACAGACAGAATTCTTCCTAGTAGGTTGTTTGCTTTCTGTCAAGTGGGAAAAAAGGAGATGTGATCAAATGATGAGCGGGAACAAGTAAACACATGTTTTTTAAAAATTTCCAAATGTCACTGGACTTGAAACATCTGTGTTGTCAGGTCTAGCTTCCATGGCAAGTTGTGACATTCTGGAAATAGAAGCCCAACAACATTTGAAAAGCTAAAATTCCCCCCTCCATGTGATATTAGCATATCACTTAGCAATCTGAACAGAATGGTTGTGCTGGAAGCTAATAGAAGAAGATTACTTCAGAAATAATTTTAGTTGCCTGCGGTTGGTAGTGGGTGCTTCACAGAATAACACAGGTGCCTTACAAGCGCATTCTGTAGTTAAACATTGGGCAAAAACTAGTAATAAGCCATAACTAGAGGAGGCCAACTGAATAAGTGGGCATTTCACGAGTCAACACCTGTTTTAGTTTCCATAATTAAGTATAATGCACTCCATTCTGTTGGTGGCCTCAAAAAATACAAAATGGATGTTTTCACAGGAAATAATGAACAAATCTAATTTCATCCCTACTTCCAAAGCTTTACTTCCTATTTCCATGTCGGCAATATTTGTAGCTAAAACTACTGCACTTTCTATTTTCCTCTTCATATTTGGTGATATTGGGAAATCTTACTCAAAGGGACATGTTCTCACCTCTGTCATTGGCTGACTCAGTTTGGAGTGAAAACTATAAATGGTTTTCTGTTAAAGTTCTCAAGATTTTTCTTTTATCCTCAAATTATGCTTTTATCTTGTTTTCCATTAGCTGTCTTACAGACCATATGAGAAGAAAAATTGCTTATAACTTGTATTATGACTGCTATCTCACTGATGTTTTATAACTTTTGTTTTGTTTCATGTATTTGTTTTTGCTTCTGGTGAAAATCTCAGATACATGATGCAAACTGTGAAACAGACTTAATTCATCTGTCATATACATATTATTTCCACAAAGTAGAAAAATAGGTTTTATTGATTTAGAGTTTGTAAACAGGAGATTATTTATTTATTTTTATTTCAGGAAAGGATAAGAGCTGCTGACAAACATCCCTATGTGGCAGTCAAATTTTAATGCCTCCCTACACAGTGTCTTGTCATTATACTTCAGAGTCCATGGAGAAAAAAAATTATTATTCAGCAATATAATAGTACATTATTTTATCTTATTTTTATCTCATTACTTCTGACAGCTCTACATATTATATTTTTCCTTTCTTTCCCCATTCCTTTCAGCAAAACTTCAGTTACAGTACAATTTTCTAATTATTAAGGATTTTTATGAAGCTTATTCACCTTCAGTTAAGATTAAACCATTTATTTCCTCATGGTAATTATGAGGTGCAGCAGAGGAGGCATAAAAGCATAGCAAGTAAAAGCAGGTGAATAATTTTCTCTTGCTATTACTTTTACTCAGCTAGGAATTAAAAAAAAAACTTCTGGCAAGGTTGCTGGAACTAGGAAGATGAAATCATATCCTAACCTCTGGAATTCTTGTTTTCAGATTCCTAGCAAAGTGGAATGGCATTCTAATGTGTTTTTTTTTAAATTGCCAGTGAATGCTATAGCTTCACAGTCAAGTAGCTAAGCTTATTAAAATTAACTAATCTTATTAAAATGTGCCATGAGAGTGAGTTTTGCTGTCTTCCAGCACAAGTTCATTAATCTTGTATTAGTTGTGGAACTGATCCTTTGGGGTCAATATGTGAACACCCCCGCCACTAAATGAAAAAGAAAAAGAAAAAAAACTATCTACCTGAAATAGTACTATACCAGATAGTAGAAATTTAAAACAGTAAATTAAAACCACTACTGCCTCACCCCACCCCACCTCTCATTCCTATACCTTCATACCTTTACCCTGTGCACTAGGGATGGTCACAAAACTGAAAAACTGTGTTTCATTTCATTTCATTTCATTGTCTCCCCTGTATTTCATTTTGTAATGTAATGAATTTTTTCAAAAAATGAAATGAAATGGATTCCCCATGGTACCAGCGCTCTTGCTGGTGCAGTGGAGGATTTAAAAACCTCATCCCCACTGCCTCCTAGTTGATTTTGACAGCTTGATCCCAGCTGGGAGGCGATAGGAGGAAAGAAGCAGCCAGGAAGAAGTAAATTCCCTGCCTGACTGCTCCTTTCTCCCCTGCCACACCCTCCTCCCAGGGGGTGTTTTAGCCACAGCCCTTCTTGTCCAGAAAACCACCCTGGAAGTAGGGGGAGCATGGGAGAAGGAAGGAGGCAGAGGCAAATTCAAACAGAGCTTCAATTTACCACTGCTTTCTTCCTTTTTCCTTGCGACCCATGCCTACCAGCTGCAGCTTTTTGACAGGTTGGAGTTTGGAGGGGGCACCACTCTGCACACACACACTCAACCTGTCAAAAAGTCCCAGCTGGGAGGTGGGGGGAGGGGTGAAAGGCTGAACAGAACAGGGTTTTTCCCTCCATGCTTCATTCTGCTTTTCACCACTACCCTGCCTCCCAGCTGGGGCTTTTAACAGGTTGGGGTTTGGAGAGGGGGCAACCCTCCCCCCCAACCTGTCAAAAAGTCCCAGCTGGGAGGCAGGGGAGGGGTTAAAGGAAGAAAGGAGCAGGGGGATTTTCTCTCGCTGCCTTTCTGTTGTCTTAGACCCCCCACCACCATCCAATTTCCCCTCTCTACTTCCTATGACTAATCTTGCTTTGGCAAGTGGTGATGGATGGTGCCTTCTCCTAGCAGGAAGTTTCCCTGCTGCAGTTTTGTTCAAGTGGTTGCATGTGGCCTCAAGACCAATCATTGTTTGGCACTGCCTGGCATGTCACTAAAAGTTGCAGAGCCAAATCCCCCAGGGATTGCCTAAGTGGCTTTTCCCAGTTAGGGTGTGTGGATGTGTTCAGCTCTTTTGCTTCTCACAGCCTCTCAGGCAGGGTCACACAGCTGATGGTTGGCTCTGCCAGTAGGAACACATTACATTGTTTCAAAACTACATGACTGTCATGTGGTTTTGAAACACTCTCATTTGCCTAATTGGAGACAGTGATGCAAATGATCAATGTAGATTTGCCCAAAATTGTGCTATGCTCAAGAAGTATAACAGAAACTGTCAATCTGTGACTGTAGGACATGATATCTAATCCTTCTAATAGTCTTAGACTCAAACTCACTGAAACTTTGGGAAAATCTTGGCTGTTAACTAAGGCTATAAATTACAAATGTAATTATTGTGCCACAGTTTGGATCCCTAGGATAAATCCAGTTTTGAATGAGAGCTTTAGGCCCTTTTCCCTTTGTCAAGCAGAAGTACAGACTAATATGCAGGCAGTATATAAAACTGGAGTTTTAATTAACACATTAGTATTAATTTAACAAGTGAAACAGTCTCAGCTTTCAAGATTCATACGATTCATTTCAATGGTTAAATCCCAAACTTCTAATATTTCATTCTAATATATTACTTTTAAAATCTAATATTCAAAGTTCTCAGGAATGGCTGGAACAGGAAATGTGAGGAACAGGATGGGGACAATGAAAGGGGTATCCGAGAAATACTTGCTGACCCATAGCATTACAGCATTGGCCATGAAATCTTTGTGAAAGGTAGCTGTCATCTTTATAATGGTCCCAAATTAAACCCATGAACTATCATAATAAACTCTCTCTCTCTCTCTCTCTCTCTCTCTCTCTCTCTCTCTCTGTGTGTGTGTGTGTGTGTGTGTGT
Organism: Phrynocephalus versicolor; assembly: GCA_023846285.1. Lineage (NCBI taxonomy): Eukaryota > Metazoa > Chordata > Lepidosauria > Squamata > Agamidae > Phrynocephalus > Phrynocephalus versicolor. The sequence continues at coordinate 5,312,419 of JAHTLZ010003399.1, forward strand.
GTGTGTGTGTGAGAGAGAGAGAGAGAGAGAGAAAACAATGCATATTTTAACTATACATCCATAGAAGGAACTGTGTACGTCTTTGTCCTTCTAGCCTCTCTCTTTTACCTCCCTGTGCTCAAATTTAGATTATAAGCTTCCTGGAGCAAGGAAGAACTTTTTTTCTTTGCTTTTGCTTTGTAGCATGCTATGAAGACTTGTAATCATGATGATTCACAAGACAATACATGATTAAGGGTTTTTGTTAAATGTCAGTTGTGTGATTGTAAAAAAACAGATAGCAAAAACATGTAAATACCTTCTGTATTTATTTATTTATTTATTTATTTATTTATTTATTTATTTATTTATTTATTTATTATTAAATTTGTACCCCGCCCATCTTCCCATAGGAACTCTGCGCGGCTTACAGAAGCTGATCAAGTCAGCTAATGACATAATATTTTTGAAATATTGAAGGAACCACTGGAAAAGTTGAACAAAAGGATTTTTTTTAAAAAAAATATCCACAATGTTGGAAGAATAACATTTGGTCATATCACCAAACATAACTAATCCTGTTTAAACATGGGTGTTTTGTCTGACTACAAGTAGAATAAGTGTATTGGAAAAGTGTTTCATTTCCGCAGTATTACATTACAGAAATATACCACATGTTTTCATTAATCAAAAGAAGAAGGCATTTGTAACAGTATAGCTGGAATATATTTGCTTTGAATTGGGGAGATTAATGAAATCCATTTACTTTCATATGATTCTCAAACAGCAAAAACTACTAAGACAACAATAATTTTAAGTACCTCACAAATTATTCTACTTTGAGTATTTAATTAAACTAGGGCTGCAACTACGGCTGTCATGGTGTTTATTAGACCTCAAATATTGCATCAATCTGTTAAAAGTAAAAAGAAGCAGACACTAACATGGTCATAATCAGCTGCCAGAAATCTAAATGGTCTTTATTATTTAAAAACTATTTCAGTTTCTGCCTTTTAAATATTTGGAGGTGCTACTGATAACAAAACCTAAATATCAGTGTACAAATAACACTTGATATAATTGCATATTTCATTGCCTAGCTAAGTGCAGAAGCTTCAAATCCAGAGGCACATAATGAATATGCATGGGTGTGGCTCTAATATTAGGGGCGGCTGGGTGTGTGTAGAAATGACTTAGGATTCAAAAGCAGAAGGAAAAACATACTAGAAGAAGATCCTCATGCTGCCAAGCAGTTATTGGGAATTGAGCCCCCACCGCCCACCAACTCTCCTGTCACTAACATCCGCATTGTAGGTACTTTTGGTGGTGGGCAGGGGTTACCATGGGCACACTGATCAGTCTGCATTTATACAACCCCATACACAGCAAACTGCGGTGCATTGTGTGTTCTGACATGTTCCTACCATGGCCAGCATTGAGTTTTAGCAATTTGAGTGACAGTAGATCTGCTATGTAATTGGAACATACAATCTGTCCTTTGCTCCCCCACATGAAACATGGAGACCTGAATACCTGTGACCTTAATGCCAGTTCACCAGTTGTCCTTCCTTGTGCTACTTTTGATAGTGATGCATAACAAGTGTACCCTACCTAGCCACCTAGCCATCAGTATTTGGCTCTTGTCCAAATCACACAGATCTTTTTGCTTGTCCTTATTTTCTGGCTTCTGATGCATGAATTTGAAGAACTAATCTCTCACTTGCTGTCTAAGATAGCACACCCCTTGACAGGTGCCTTTGTAACAATATAAGCAATGCTGTTCACTTCACCTGCAAGTGATTTTAATGTGGCTGATCAGTGCATTTCATGACTATTGTAAAAGAAGCAAACAACCCTTGTCCACCCAGCCCAGAAATAAAGAGGCGAGGCACATTTGTGGGATTAAAATTGGGCCACAATTTATTGATATGATTTCACTCAATTCAGCTGTTAAATGTCCCTGAAAGAAGGGGCCTGAACATAGTGCAAGTGGATCAGTTAATGATTCCTAATATTATTAGAAGGGTGCTGCCCACCGGTTCAGCACCCTCTCAAAACCTGCAGTCTGGGCAGCCCTCATTTATAATCTTTGAACTATTTATACCTAACACCTAATGTTCCTAATTTACTAATCTATTTCCTAATACGTAGTGAGGCCTACTAGCTCAATAAGGGTGTATTATTTAATAACTTTCACCTGACTTAAATTTACCAATTGCACTACCTGCCAATTGTGACCGGTTATAAACCTCCCCTTAGCCTTAAAGAGAATGGGATGGGTGAAAACACACTGCCACTCTGGACCAATCTGAGTGGAAGCCAAACATGCCCATCCAGTCTGTACGCGACCAGCTAATCTCATTCTCTTATTGGGGAGGGGGGAAGGAAGGTGGCTGGATTGAAAAAAGGGCCTCTCACCACCTGGCAAGGCCTTATCTAACCTACTGCCCCTGAGAGCAGCCTCATAGACTGTACACATGTGACTACAACTGGTCAGGTAGACAAAGAGGCCCCTCCCAGCACTATGGCTGATAGAAGCCACCATTCTGATGTTTCTTATCCTTAGAGAATGCAAGAAAACAGCAGATCCACATTTTGTGTTAAAATACTCTTTGTACACACTCTCTATATTTGCGCTCCATTTCCCCTTCTCGCAATGTTTTCTTATCTGTATTCAAGAGGTCCACACAAAAAATTGCTCTATTATAATAATTTGGTGTTTGCCATTCTTAATAACTGACTGTAGAATAAATCAATTGATAACCGAGTATATCATGAAGTTGTTAGTTAAAATGTGAAAAGACTTGGGATGGGCATGAAACAGAAAAATAACATTTCATTTTGTTTCATTTTGTGCCCACCCCCATTTCATTTCATTTTGTTTCTTTTTTTGTACAAAACAAAATGAAACAAAACAGCTACCCTGGGTCCTAGAGGCACCAGATTTGATGCCCAGGAGCCATTTTAAAAGGGCTCCTGCTGAGCTGTTATGGGCTGGAACGCTTCAAAACTGGCCAATTGGGCCAGTTTTAAAGGAGTCCAGCCCATGACAGCTCGGCAGGAGCCCTCTGAAAATGGTTGGGTGGGCAGTTCTGGTAAAAGTGACCCATTCAGCACCCATCACCAAGTCCCCTGCCTCTGGGATGCAGGGGAGTCACCCCCCCACCCACCTCCCAGCTGAGAAGACGCCGGAAGCCGGGCTGAGATGAGGCAGGGAGTGATGGAGCAGTGGCGGTGACCCACTTCCTCCTCTTCCCTCTCCTGGGTTCCAGTGGCGGGGGACACCCTGCAGGTAAGGGACCCCTTTTACAAAATTGTTCATTTCAACAGAAAAATGACTGTTTCATTTCATCTATAACAAAATGCTACTTCCTCGTTTCGTTTCATTTCATTTTGCTTTGTTATGTAATGAAACAACGAAACAGCATTTTGTTTTCTATTTCATGCCCATCCCTAGAGAAGACTACATGCTAAACTCAATGGCACTATCACACTTATGGAAAACAATAATTTATTGTCAAAATAAAAAACCTATTAACTATTTCCCATTTTCTTCAATGTTAACCAAACTAATGGCGAATATTGAGAAAATGTTTGCTTAAAAAGCCATTCATAGAAATTCTTACTAACAGACAATCTCTTTGGGGTTTTCCCTTTCAACCTGTGTTAAATTAGTATATGATAGATCAGGTGAATGATTCAGAATTGTAAAGGATGTCTTATATGAGGCATGACGGTGCCTGTTTCCCTTCTGTTTATGTTATTGTGTGGCCATTTAATTTGAAGGCGAAAATGTGAGACTCTGATGAAGAAAAAATAGTTACACTAAATGTATTTTCCCTATACAAAGTAATACATAATTTACAGGGCGGGGGGAGCCATAGGAAATTCAGTTGTGCTCCGAGAAGTTATTGTGTAAAATCATGAAAATAGATTCCATCAATGAAGTGTGAAATAGAATGATTTTAATCCTGTTTGAAGTGCAAATCTCAGTGTGACCCTAGCTTTAGTATTTCCAACTAAGTCTCTGTAATATAAAATGTCATGTCATCCAGGAAATTAAGATAATCATGTGAAATGCTGCAGAATGAAATATTAAGCCTGCAATTAATATTGAAACTTAATTTCTCACAATCTCTCTCTCTCTCTCTCTCTCTCTCTCTCTCTCTCTCTCACACACACACACACACACACACACACACACACACAACTTCAACATGGACACTACTGAACCCAAGCCCATAAAGCCAAAAGCAGGAGAATTCTTGGATGAGGTGATGGTAAGAGCCAGGTGCTTAAACTAATAGGTCTCATCCAATTTATTTGGCCTGTTTTCTGCTTGATATAATAGGCCAGGCCTACACAACACACTGACTGTGAATGACTGGTCACCCGCCGGGCCCTCAGAGATCACCTGCCAGGTCCCCGCCCGCCTCCCAACCCACCACCATTTTAGGGGGCATTTTTTTTTTGTGCTCGGGGGACTTAGTGGGTGGGTGGGTGGGCAACCAAGTTTCCACTGCCTCCATCACCAGTGCAAGGGACCTTGATGGGTGGGAGGGGAGCAGCTGTGTGCATGTGTGCACCTTGGTGGGTTTTAGACAGGGCTCCACTGCCACCAGCACCAGTGCTGTGGACTTTGAGAGGTGGGGTGGTGGGGTGGGGGTAGGGAGAGTGTGCACCCAGTGCGGGGGACCTTGGTGGGCAGGCGGACTCAAATCTCTGTTTTAAAAAGGTGCCCCTTCCCCCTAATTGGCAGGTTGGGGGTGAAAGTGCACCTTTTTTGTAGAGGAGATTCAAACAGCCAGGGAATTTACCCAGGCAAGCAGCAGTGGCCTTGGTAAGCTCCTGGGCTGCTCTAATCTCCTTCTTTGGACCTCCCCCTCCTCTCATTCATGGTGACAGGGAGGAGGGGAATGGCTCAACACATTTGAATTTGACACCGCACCAGCAATGGTGCTTGTATAGCACCAAATTCAAACGTGGGGGTCAGGGAGGCAGTGGGAAGAGCATGCATGCTGATGCGTATGCATGCCTGCACTTGGTAGGGAGCCCATGGGATGTGTGGCGGGCGGTAGGTAGTGCGCGGGCCATTCAAAGTTGGACAGCCCTGTAATAGGCTATACAGCACGGTACACTCTATTTGCACTGGTGTGCTTTGCTACTGAATCAGTTGCTATTCTTTGGTACTGTTTCATTACAGAAGGGCCTCACTCAAATTTATGCAATTTTGCACATGTCTATGTATTCCCTATCAATTTGATGTATGGGATCATAGATGTCTGGTATGCTCATCACATAGCAGATACAGTAATTCACTCCATTAATGGAAACACCAGCTTACTGAGAAATACTCTAAAATACAATGCCTTTTTATTTTGTCATAAATGTTTAAAGAAGTAAGTTATTTTAGTAGATTGATAGGTGCTACAAGAGCAACAACTAATAATGAGAAACCAGGAATTACATGATGTGGTATGCGACCCAAATGACTGACTGAGTAAGTATTATGGACCTTCCCTGGATATAAATATTATGGGCTCCAGGAATAAAAATGTAGTGTATTCTTAAAGGCTTTCATAGCCGGGATTTGATAGCTTTTGTGCGTTTTTTGGCCAAACAGCCCAAAAAACTCACAACAATAAAAATGTAGATAATAAAGGAAGAATTTATTTTGACCTTGATGAAAATAACAAACTGGGGAATCTGAGGAAGAAACAATGAAGGGGACGGTGAAAGAATTTGGAGGAGATAACTAAAAGGAGTAGTTCTGCTTGGCTTAACGCAGTGAAAAACCTCAGCACAAAACCCTATGGTGTCTCAATTTCCCACTGAATCAAATGCTCAGAAAAGTACGACAGCTTTAAACAGATTCTTTTTTCTAATGGTGGATGACATGTTCCCTCAGCAGTACAAGTCTTCAAGGGCAAGGTGATCCCACAATTGCTGTATGGCTCCCCAATATTTGCATGTGCAAATCTACATTCCTTTGATTCTGTCCAGACCAATTTTTTGAGATCAATCCTGGGTGTGCCTCCTTGCAACCCTAAAGCAGTCCTACACCTGGAGACTGGATTGGTTTCCATTAGAGCACATGATTAATTACTGGCTCAAACATATGCTTCTTCCTGTTGGTATGGCTCCCCTGACCCTCCTAGACACCTTCCAGTCAGACTGGAAATCTTTTGTAGTCAAAGAAACACAATGGATAGGTCTCACTATTAAGACCATTATAGCGGTGGGCTACATCAATGCCAAAGTGACTGTCAAGCATAGGATCTGGGATATAGATTTCCAGGAACACTTGAGCCAAATGGGCATCAATAGCATAGTCACATACAACACATTCAATATGTCTTCTTACCTCTCTAGCTCTATGTCTACAAAAATAATCTGGGCCTTTTCCTTAGCCAGACTGAATGTGCTCCCTTCCAAACTTTTGGATGGGAAATTTCAAAATATCCCTTACTCAGAGAGGCTGTATCCTTGCAATAATAGCCAAATTGAATCTGTGACCCATGTTCTTTTATGCTGCTCCTTTTATCAAGAGCTACGTAAGGAGCTTATACATCCTATTATTTGCAAACATCCTGGGAGACATACCAACTACTATGCTAAGCTACTCCTTTCAGATAGGTCCCCTCAGATCACAAATTGTCTTGCCAGGTTTTGCTGCTATGATCAAACACAGATGTATAACTGATAGAGGTTTGAGTTCTCCTAATTATATATAGTGTTTTACCCATAAATGGTCCTTTTTAGAAGTTCTGTATTTTCCAGTAATATATTTTATACTGTTTTATCATATTATATTTTTATTGTATTACAATTGTTGTATTATGTGTGATTTGGTTAACAACTGTAAATAAACATTCAATTTATTTCAATTCAATTTCCCACTGACTTGGGCATTAGCAACACATAAGCAGTGGCACTGTTTCTAGGGATGTGAAGATCATATACACATTTCATTCTTGTTTTTTTCTAAGTCTCACCAGGCTGAGACTGATTGGACTGCTTCATGATTGGAAACTTGCTCAGAAGGCAAAGGAAAATGAAGTTCTATTTAGCCATGCAAGATAGATAGATAGATAGATAGATAGATAGATAGATAGATAGATAGATAGATAGATAGATAGATAGATAGATAGATAGAGGTTTTTTTTTTAAAAAAAATCACAGTCCTAAGAACAGGAATCAGAAAGAAAATGTTTGTACATTTTCAGAGTACACAACTGTCAATTGGAAAATAATCTACTTTACCTAAAGATATTTTAGCTTCACAAGAGGTCTTCTCACAGTGATGAATATGTATGGAACTAAATTGGTTTCACTAGTAGGATTATGAAGAATGGGGTTTGGTGGTAGGGTATAATGCTTACAAAAGACAGCTGAGAGTGTTCTGGATTAAAATGGTGGCATATTTTGAGAATGAAGCTACATTAAGATCAGATGACATTTCCCTCAAGCTGAATAGATGATTCAGTTTAAAAGCAGAATGGCAACCTGGCAGTTTGGAAGACAATACTCTGAAGGACTGGGCTACAGCACATGGAATTGATGTTAAATAAGACCTGTCAGTCTTTAGAGAGAGAGAAGATATTTTTGCATTTTAATTGTTTTATTTGGTTGGTTAATTGACAATCCAGTTCACATGTTAAAGTGCAACAATGGTACTTTTAACTGCATGTGTTTCTTATACATGTAGCGGCTTTCTTGGGGCCATGAGGTAATGGGGTTATGCCAACAAGAATATAAAAATAATAGCATTTAAAATAGCCTCCCAAATAGAAGGTTCATGGTGTCTTGTTACAGACTTCTGGCATCTGTTTCAATATTACTGAAACAGATGCCAGAAGACTCTTCCAACTGTCTCCTCACCTACGTTTTCTCACTGATATTGCAACTGCTCTCCTGCATGACCATTTCTTCTTGAGGGAGAAAACACTCCTGCTGCCCTTCTTATTATGTTCTCCATTCTTCTCTCTTTTCTCTTAACCTTTCATAGCACCAGCTTAGCCATTTTGCCAGGTACTAGAAAGTGGGAAATAATCCTCTTCTGGTTGCTAAGCAACCAGAAGAAGATTTATCACCATCTTAGTATTTATATAGCACCCTTCCAGAATGCTCAAAGCACTTCACATATGTTATCTCACTAAGCCTTAGAATAATTTAGAATAACCCTGTAAAACATATCATTATCGACATACTAGCAAGGGACGGTGTGTGGTAAAGACTGAGAGGCAGTGGTAACAGCAGCTTGGGCATCTAATAAATTAATTCCAAACCAGCTGCTTTGTGAAATTTTCCTATGCCTACCAAAATATTCCAAGCTATTCTGTTGGAAGCACAAATTGGAGGTTGTTGGGTATTTTGTTTGCAAGGAGAAACATGGACATTGTTCTGAGAAGTGCTAAAAAGCTGTAGGTGGTCAACATATCCAGTATTGCCTGAAGCCAGGATAACACTTACTTTGGAATATATAAGAAAAAATGATCATGTCATGATTTCTTGTTTACTTCATTTCATATTCTTTTCCTTCGTATATGCTTAGTTAATTTTCACTTGCTTTTAAAGGCATTTTTGTTCATCTTTTAGTATTTTAGTATTTTAGTATTACTGAGGTAAACAAAACAAAAAGAAATGCTTCTTTGACTCTTCCTGTGGCACTTGAGGTAAGCTGCCCCTGGTGGTTTCAACTTTATTTACCGCAGAATGTTTGCAAATAAAGATGGGCATGAAACAAACTTTTAATTCATTTCATTATTTGTTATTCATTTCGTTAGCTAACAAAACAAATAATGAACCAACCCGTCAAAGAAAAACAAAACAAAACAAAACAGAAATTTCTGTTTCGTTCGCTTTGTTTTTCGTTACCCCCTCCTACCTTCTTGTCACTGCAGTCCTCCTGGTCCTGGCAGGAATGTAGGCCTGTAGAAGGACTACTGGGGACTTTTAAAAGCCAAAAATAAAATAAAATAAAATAAAATAAATAAAATAAAATAAATAAAATAAATAAAATAAAATAAAATAAAAAGGAGCACCGACCCAGTGGCCGGGTTGGCGCTCTAAAATAAAGAAAAAATAATTTAAAAAGAATCAGCGCCGATCCAGCCCCAGGAGCCACACGGTCGGCGCTTGAAGAAAAAACAAAAACAAAAAAAGGAGGCACTGGCTTGGGGCCAGTGCCTCAAAAAGCTCTTGCCACCGGGGCCAGGATCACCCCCACCGCTGCAGCTGCCACCGCACGGTAAGTTGACCCGAACCAGTTTGGATCTGTTCAGGTTAGTACAATTTTTTAAAAAAAATCATACGAACCCGAACCTGAACTGAACCAAGGGTGGGCCTGAAACAGATGAACCCGAACCATGGGTTTTCTGTTTCATGCCACCTCTATAGATGAAGAATTTTCATTCATCTTACAGGGAGAATCAAATGGGAACAAAAAAAAACTTTTGCATTTATGTTATCTTGCTCTTGATGGAGGAAATCAATTCAAATGAATTCATGGCTGAGAAAGGTTGGAAGCCCATGGTCTAATAATAAAGCAGGGCCTCCTCCCAGTCCAAGACAGTAGCAGTGACAAAATTAATTTGATCAAAACTGAGGGTAACCTAATGAAGTATGGGAAAGAGAGAACTCCTCAGATGTAGAGGTCTCATTAGAAATTATCTAGACTGGAGCTGGGTCCAAGGCTGTCCCAAAACAACACACAAAAATATATATCTTTAACAACATAAATGTATAGTAGATAAACAAAATTAGACTTTCTAATATGCATGTACAGTATATAAATCAAACAAGAAAAGCATTCCTAACACAAGGGGAAATAAACACAAATGCACACAGATGCACCCCTCCCCCAAAACAAGCAATCAGAGGGGGGAAAGGGTGTAAATCACAGCCTCATACAACCAATAACAACAGAATATGTGGGAGACTTACTTCCTCCTGATGCATGACACCTCTTCTTTGTGAGTGCCACAGGCAGAAGAAGGCAGACCAAGCCCTTGCAGCAGCAGAAATATAGTAATTCATAAAAGGAAGGAACAAAAACAAAGAGGAGAAAATATCCTCAAAGAAATTAAAGGACGGAGAAATTCAAGTAATATTTCCAAGGAGGCATGCTTATAGAGGAAGACTACTTGAAAGAAGCAAAAATGATCCTAAAAATGCCGAGAAACCCTAAAAACAGAGTGAAAAAAGGAAAAAGAAGACAAGTATCCAATATGGTTGCAAAGGCATACAGGCAGCAAAAATAATCCAAGATGACAGGTATCAGGAGTACAGCATACAATAACTGAAAAAGAGAGCAACTGAAGTAAAAGGATGACTTGGTTTCCAGTCTGTTTTACAAATTGACCCTCTCCTGAATGGTCCGATTGGCTTGTGATAGCAAGATTATGTTCTTGGATAAAACACTTTTCAGACAATTTAACAAAAGGTCAAAGAAAGGTTATATAAACTAGTGAAAATGAAAGAAATGTGAAAGTGTTGTGTCCTCTATTGTAAACAAGAATAATTCATGTTTTAGAGACTTTCTTCTGACAAGTGATGAAAGAACATGAAATATAATAAAGTAGAGCTTCTTTCATATTTTGGGTCTTTTGTTTAAACATAAAAGGCCCATTGCTACATAATTTCTTCCATGCATGTTTTAAGATAGTGATGTGGTGGCAAAATATTCAAGAGCTTTTGTGTCCCCCCCCATAAATAGTACAAATAGCATGAAAACAAAATGACAAACAATTAAACATAGATTACTTGGGTGTTAAAAAAAAGAGTTAGAGAGGCTAAAATGAATTACCAATCTCATCCCTGAAGGAAATTCTAAACAATCTCATATCAAAAGTTCCTTCTGTCCTGTGGTTTGATGCTGAATTATATACTGCAATGCTTCCCCCCCCCTCACTTACAGGGAAGCCCAGGTTATAAGGTTGTTCCATTAAAGTGCTAACTTCATTGGTATTGTTGAATGGACAGCCATCTTAGATTTATTGCAATACCAGAAGATTGTCAGTTTTACTAATATCTTACTCCTGTTTGTCTGATTTTGGAGGGAAAGCAATGAACGGTATGCCAGCCAGCAGCAGCAATCCAAAGCTAAACTATGTTAAATGCATAATAAGTTTGTGAGCTGTCCCTTCCAGTTTTTACAGACCCAATTTTGATGGACATCACTGCACATAGAGGAGGAGAGGGTTAAAACTTTCCCATCACTATATCTGCTTCCTCCCTAAATGTTTCCCTTCTCCTTCTTCTTGGGTTAAGAGTAGGGGGGATCCTTTGAAGCCAATGGGCTCCCCACACCCTTTTGCCCAAATTTAAAGGAAAAAGCAACAGTGTAAAAAAGGTAAATAACTTCTGTGCCTGTGCCTATTTAGGGTCAGGGTCTTGTAAATAAATAAGAAAGGAATTATAGCTGTGTGCTATGTGTTTCATATCACGCTCAGTTTAAGGCACAAGTTTAAGACATACCACTGCACCTGGGCCTTGAGCCCTTTTGAAAGTGGTTGTGAAGAATCTTCTGTTTTGTTGGAGAGTCCATAATATTTAGTCTGTTCTTGGTGGTTGGATTTGATCAAGGTCTAGGGTTTCCATAGTATTGCTTTGTTTTTATTTGTGTTTGAGCAGTTTGGTACTACAAACCAATCTGTAATTTAAGAATGCTATATAAAATAATTCATTAAGATTATAGTCCACTCATTTATTCCAACATTTGGTTTCCCCAAAGTATCCAAAAATACACTACAAATCCAATGTTAGGATTTTGAAAAGAGGCCTGGTTGTTGTTGTTTCAGTGTTCTTTCTTGAAAGTTCAAATGAAAGAATCTGTGATATATCTTCTGCATTGAAGACATGCAAATAAAATACTGTAATTCAGTTTCCTTGTACAGTGGTACCTCAACTTAGGAAATTATTCTGTTCCAAATGCATTTTTCGAAGTTGAATTTTTCATAAGTCAAACAGCAGTTTCCCATAGAAATGCATTGAAAACTTATTAATCCATTCCCTCCGGAGGGAATGGATTAATAGGTTTTCAATGCATTCCTATGGGAAGGCTGTGTAAAAGCCCCTCAATCAAGGGACAGCTAAAGGCTGTTCCCCCGTGCAGCCGACAGACAGCTGATCTTGCCGCATACTATGCTCACAGCCCAAAAAGCATCTTGGGCATTGTCCGTTGCAAAGGCAGCTTTATCTTGCCTTGGACTCAGGTTCACAGTCACACATTGGCCAGAAGCCACTACATGTCAGTGTAAGCTCTTTCCACCACTTTCTCTATGATGTGGTATGAGGTTTTGCCTGACTTCATTGGAACTCAGCTAAGCTCAGAGATTGGTGCGAACATGTTGCAATCAATAACATTATCAGATAAAACCATAAATTCTTATGTATGGCTGAATTTCATGACCCATATAATGTCTGTATGATCTGAAGTGTTACTGCTACTACCTCCAATTCCACCAGTTTGTTTTCTTTTAGGTGATAGCAGGAGAAAACAAATTTCTTGGATGTACCAACTATCAAATAAGCAGGATTGGGAATATTGTAGGAACCAAAGGGATTTTAGCATCTAATTTCCACAAATCTTGATGAGATTTCAGCACTGAACTCCATTAACCTCCTTTGAAAATCTAAACCAACTTTTCACATGCTCTGGTTATAAACAAACCATTTTACTGTGCCTTAAAGTATGTTTTGATTGAAAAAGCATATCTTGTAATGTGTTTCCAGTAAAGATACAGCATTTATCATTAGACTTGACTCTTGAGGTTACTCGAGCAATTCACTGTGTCTATTTATTCTCAACAGCATGTAGCTTGAAAGTCAATTGTGTAAAATTACCTATAACCACAGAACTGTTTTGTAAGGGTAAGGGTATATGACTCTGTGAACCCAAAGTGAAGGAAAGATTTGCAATGTGATCCTCAAACTGCTTATTTCAGAATGATAGTTTCTACTCAGTTCAACTGCTACTAAATTCTATAAGTGTTTCCAAAATAAGTGTTTGAAATTGTCGGAATCTGAAAGTCAAACTTAAGACTAAAGAAAATACCTCTTCTAGAAATATCAATAATACAATTATTAACTGGATTCAAGTTGGACCCTGATTCACATTCAGATTCTATCAATGTATATACATTTATGGCAGGGTGAATAACGTGTGGCAAATGCAGCATTTGGTTGGGGTGTCCCCAAGACTCCCCTCAGAGGAAAAACATAAAATGATGGTGTCCATCAACACCTCCAGGAGCAGTATTTTTCACTTTATAGATCTTGAGGAGGTCGTGGTCACCCCATTGCATCCCCCAAAATAAATAAACAAAATACAAGTGCCTCCCATTTGTTTGGTTGTTTTTTGTTTTTCATGCCCAAGACTGGCCAGCTTTAGCCATTGCATACCCTGAAGAAGGGTGCATTGCACCTTGCACAGAGGATTGCAGCCACAAATTAGTTTTACGACTCCTGGTTTAAGCTACACAAACAATTAAAGCCACTAATATTCCAAACAAATAATACACAACAAAGGGAGGGGGGAAAGAAAAGAGGAAAAGAGTCCAGCAAGAGGCATAACAAGTATTAACACAAAAAAGTCACAAGGGGCACAAAACAAACTTTAGCAATCACCATGAGCTTTCTTGAACAGTCAAGTTTTCAGTAAATTTTTTGAAGGCTGTGAGGGATGGAGCCAGGCGCATCTCGCTGGGTAGTTTTTTTCCACATCAATGGCCCAACCACTAAGAAAGCCTGATTGTGAGTCACAACTTTACAGGCCGGCCTGGAGTGGTCACCAATGAGGCTGTGGTGGGTCTAGCCATCTCTGACCTTTGGGAGATATGCTCTGTCAGATATTCAGGTCCCAAGCCATGGAGGGTTTTGTAAAACCAAAACCAACACCTTGAACCTTATTCAGGAGGCAACAGGCAGCCAATGCAGGCAAGCCAGAATTGGGAGGATGCAGTCAAATCTGCTTGCACCAACCACCAGTCTGGCCACCACATTCCACTGCAATGCTCCTTTGTGTGTCTTTGGCAGTTACTTCATGTCCTTCTTTGTTCCATGACTAGTTTTGTACCATGACAGCATTGGTCGTGATCACATGCTTTTGTCCCTGTTTCAGTGTTCCCATGGTTGTGATAACTTGTCTCGTGACAAGTGTTACTATACAGACGTCTACCGTGACAAACACTGAATTTGTCTAGCTTCCTTTTTCCTTTTTTATTGGGGGGGGGGGCTTAAAAATTCTTTTTCAATATTTTGCTTCTGAAAAGTCAAAATCTTTACAGACAGGGAAGGCGTCTGTGGCTCATCTGGCTAGCTTTCACTTTCTCCACATGGCCACATTGGAATGCTCCGGGTGATAGCCTTTCGGCTCTCTTTGTTCTTTATTCCTTTTGCTTGCTAATTAATTGTCTGTCTGGTATCCCTCTTGCCTGACTTTGAAGTTTTGTTTGTTTTATTGGCATTTAACGGAGGTGGGCAAGTGGGTGGTGATCATCTGGGGTGGGTGGGCACTTTGAATGTAACACCCAACCCAGTACCTGGAACATACTTTTCTGAGAGAAACAAATGCTTTGTGGCATGACAGTTGTTACCTCACAGTGTCTTATCTTGGGACAAGGAAATAGCCTACCCCAGTGCCAGGTACAGATTTGACTCACTTAGCACCCATTCTGGGGGCGTGGTCAAGACAAATTTCAGCTGTTGCACGATGGATGTAAAGCAAGATTTTTTTGTACTTCTCCAAAGTGCAACACTTAGAGAGACAAAACGAACGTGAAGTAACCACCTTTTTCTTCTGTCATTTGGTTTCATCATCTATTCCCCTCTCTTGGTTAAGTATATGAAGTAACTGGGTTTTGGTTTCAGCGTGACAGAGGATTTTAACCCCCCCCCCCTTGCTGGGGTATACTGACGATTGCTTGGAAGCTTCTCATGCGACTTATATCATAATGGCTTTGCAATGAGTTTTAGGGTAGTGTTATGCAGTTTGTTAGAAAGTGTAATGTGGGACTTATTGGGGCAGGTTCTTGCTTTTTATTTGATGGGTACTGTGAAGCATTTTAGGAGGAAATGAAGACTTATTTCCTCTTCTAAAATCGGCCACTAGAAAGCAAAGCAAAATCCATCTCCGCCACCCACCCCACAGATGCTTGTCAGGGAGCACAGGAGGACTTTTGAGCCAAAGCACTATGTCATTTTCATACCTTGTTTTAAAGGGTTATGTGTACTAGGGCCCCAGGGCTGCTCTGAAGATGCATTTAGACTCCTAGGGGCTATGAAAGGCTAATGGCCTACTTAGAGAATTAAGGAAACTTTGCTTAAAATGCACATGCACAGAGGCTATGTGGCAGTGAAGCAGGTAGGCCTTCCTCAGGATATAAATATATAGGCCTCTGAGGGGATGATGCTAAAGCTGTGGCTAGTTATTGCCTGATCCAAAGATGTTTGCCAATAAGTCTAACAAAGAGGGCTTCAGTATTGTGTTTCAGCCTCTCATGAGCTCACAATAAAGGTTGGGATTAAAACAGACAGTTTGTGTTTTGTTTTCTGGATTACACTTTTAATCAATTAACAATGCTCATTTAAACCCAATAACTCTCTCTTGTCTTTTATTTACTAGCTGCAGGTGAAAGCTGATTACTGAATTATGATGGTAATAGTGTTGGGCATGATAGTAGTTGCTTGCTGCTTTGAATGGAAAGCAGGAGCAGAACAGGAACAAGACTACATCATTATAAAACAGCAGTCAGTGTCCTTGTGTTCTTTTATTATGATGACAGGTTCAGTTTCCCAGTGCTTCATCCCACCCTGCTTGTGAAGGTAGATAAGTATTTCATACTGTGGGTTTCTATGGCCATTGATTAAATGGTAAATTGTGATATTAACTAGTCATTCTTGGTGACTTTCACTGAATAGTGCATTCACTAAAGAGGGAATAATATAAAATAATTATATGACATTAATTCTTTTGTGAACTAGTAACCTTAGAAATCTGAAGCTCATCAAGCAACAAGGCAAGACAGAAATAAGCTATAGATGCATGCACATATGTTTTCTATGACAATGTGTCTTCATAACCATTTTGCATATGGTTCAGAAGTTATGGTAGATCAACAGGATCTGATCTGCCGTTCCCACCATCGATGTCCCTACAAAACACATAAGTTGTATTCATGGAGCTTTTCTATTTCACTATACAGTCTGGGACGTTTTATCTTTAAATAAGTTGCTGGTCATTCCCACTGATTTTACATAGATGTTGGGACTGGTGACAGTAGATTCAGGTTCTCTCCCCTTCCACTTGTTCAGATTATGTGTTTTCAGAATTAATATGTATATTTTTTCTTTCAGCCAAATTTGATGTTTAGCCAACCAACCAACCACCCCAAAATCACAGAAAATAAGAGAAACATATGTGTGGGGGATTTTGTTTTTGAAATACACATGTAGTAGTTTTCATATACTTATCTATTTGAAACCATTTATCATTTCCTAGCAACTGCCATGCAATGACACTGAAGAACAAATAAAATCATAGCTGCACTAAGTAATTAGCACTTCGTGGCTGAAATCCTATTACACAGTTATGCAAACAACATAACTTTTAAAGGCAAATTGACACAAATTGAGAAATCTCCATAGACATTATATGCTCACACGGAGTTGAGTGACTGTATGTGACAAGTGAGGTCTGAGGAGATTTCCTAATATCAGTTCCAAAAGTTTTTTCATTGGCAAAAGTTTGCAACAGGATTTCAGCGAATAACTGGCATCCTATTGTTGTTTGTGCAAGATTTTGTCTAACTTACTGTGGCTAATAAGCAACCAGTTGATTGAATGTCAGGACATATTTCGGTTGTGCAGTTGTGTATGTGATCAGGCATGTGAGTAATACACTCCCTGATATCTCATCAATTAGCCATTATGAGTTAGAATCAACTTAATAGCATATCGTGATGATCACTGCACAAGTGCCAATTTCTGCAACTCCATATTACAGCATTGCATTTATGTTGGGGTAAATACTCAAAAAGTTTCTGGCCTTTATACCTTTTCATTGATGTGAAAGTATTATTTTGGTTTTCAGATTTTGATTTCTCATGCTCTCTCTCTCTCTCTCTCTCTCTCTCTCTCTCTCTCTCTCTCACACACACACACACACACACACACACACACACCACCACCACCACCACCACCACCACCACCCACTTTTGTGTAAAAATCTCCAAGGAACTATACAATTCGGTTTCCAAACTTTGGATGGGGTTGCATGCATGCTTTTATTGATAAGGACAAAGAGACTACAGTTAAAAGATAACTGGAACTTTGCCAATATGTACCTAGAATAAAACAGTTGAAAAACATTTAAAAACATTTGTATTTGATTTTTTTTCTGAATAACTAGATGGCTACCCAAGTATGACCTTATATCTATAATTGTTGAACAAAGATACACAAGAAAATGTACTGTTTGTTTTTGAAGAACACACGCAGGCATAACAATACAGTGAAATTCAGTGCATGGTATAAAATATATTCATACATATCTATTACAAAGCATGACTGACCTTTTTCAGACTTTCTTTCGGGACCTGACCTTGTCCAAATTTGTTTAAACACAGATAGAAACTAGTACAGTTGGTATTTTTTATAATATAGTATGCTTGTTAGTGAGTGATTTTGTTGTTCTCAGCGAAGCCCTGAGGGGAAAGAAGAGCAATGCAAAAAAAAAAAAAAAAACCCAAAGTCTCTTGAGTAGCAGCGAGAGAAGCATTATCTTCGGTGTGCTCGGTAGTACATACAGTATGAGAAAAGCTTTTCAGACTGGATCAGTGTACATTTGTCTCTGCAGTGTGTATGGACTTGTCATCAGAAAACCTAAATATTTCTATACTTTTTTGAGTTTCAGGAAATGTTTTATAGAAAGCAAAACTGCATCGCTAAACCATCCGGCTCCTTGTCCTCTAAGCTAGCCTACAGTTGTATCACCACTACATGACCTCATTGCCTGCATCAACATAGGATTTGACCAGCCAAGCTGGTCTCAGTTTGGAGGTGTGTGGGGTCCCTCAAGAAGCAAAGTAACTCCGCCCAGCTCTGTAGACGGCCATATTTGAGAGATAATCTGAGGCACTGTTAAAAAGCTGTTGGTAAATAGTATACACACTGAACTGTTTCAGATATCCCCTTAGGCACTCTACATTTTAGGCAATGATCCCCAAACATCCAAAGGTCACTTCCTTGTCTCTGTGGCATTCTAAACTTTAGAAAATTGACTTGAAATAGTCAATGAATTAAAGCTATACCAAACAGCATGCAAAATGGTTTTCTTTTCCTTATGATTGTTCTATGATTGTAGAGCAGAGAACTCTACCTGTAGACTCACTGAAAGTATTTTTTGAAATACAGCGGGAATTTTGGGAGATATTCTGTGAACTATATTTAGGGTGGGAGAACCAAGGTAAGAAATTATTCATTATTGAAACATATACATATTGGTATATTGCAGGCCTGCACAACAGGTAGACCATGAAGGGTTCAAAAGTAGCCCACTGATTATCAATCTAAAAAGTGAAGGGATAAGTTCTCCATCACTCCTTCCCCCATCCCAAGGACCACCACTGCCCCAGCAAAGTTCTGGGTCTGCCAGCTCACTTTCTCAGCTGAGAGGAGCAGTTAAATGGCCATGGTGCATTGAAATCTTTTCCTTCCAGAACGGATTAATTGATTTCCAATGCATTCATATGGGGAACCACTGCTCTACTTACATTTTTTAAAACTCATGAGCATGTGCTCGGAATGGATAACATTAGTAAGTAGAGGTTTTAGTGTAGTAGCCCTCAGGCACTTTGGGTTGCAAAAAGTAGACCTCAGCCTGTTCAAAGTTGAACAGCCCTGGTATATTGGTATGATTAGAATTCTTCCAAATTACTCAGACTGTGAGACAGACTGTGATGTGATAAAACTTCCTGTTGTGAAATGTCCCCAATCTCCAACATTGGGAAAAGGTTGTTCTTGTTGAGCTTTTCACAATTTGTATACAAGTGTCTTTGGATTAGACCAGGCATGTCCAAACTGTATGCTGGGCTTTAGACTGTTGCTATTTTTTTATCATTTATGTGAATCTTTTTGTTATTTGATAGATATGCTTCTTATCCTGATTCCTTGCATTACTAAACTTAAACTGTAGTGTAAATGTAGATTTAGAGAGAGTGGGCATACTCACGTGGATGTACATGAATTGGAACACTGTTATTAAGACAGATTGAAGTTAGTGGCTCAGTTTTCTGCCTTTGCAAATCAGTTGTTTTTTTCCCTGTGAACACCACATGCAGTGATGAGAATGGCAGGGAAGGCCTCCTCAGATTGCTTAAATATTTGGTTGGCTGGCTCTGATCAGCAGGTGCAGCCTGCAGAGAGCTTGTTTATCCAGCAGAATGATCTCATTATCAGGACAGTGATGTACTGTGGTTTACTTCATACCCAAAAGCTATTCAGGGAAACAACTGGGTAAATGATATTCATCTCATTCTCTACATTGTAATATAGTTAGTGGCAATAAGTGCTGTATATTAAAATAGAGAGTTCACACTTTTGAATAACTCAGGTATTTTCCCAATTAAAAGAAGAATAAAACAAAAATAGTTATGGTGATAGAAATCAGGAGGTTCAAGCTTTCCAAATCTATTTATTTACACTGTATATGAGGGTGTAAATTATGGTTTATTTCAATTTCTGATAGTAAATGAGAATATTTTCTCTCATTATGATAGGGTGAGACTTAATATTTTCATTATTTCATGATCATGACAAATGTAGTTCTGTAATGTGTGCATTATCAGAACTGTGATACACATTATTTTATTCCATGAACTGGCAAATGTAGCAGCATTTGGTAGGAGTCTTTGATCAATCAGTTCTTCCGTTTGTCCCACTAAATATTAATTGATGCATTGACTATAGAAAAAACACACACAAAAACAAAACAATTCATTGCATAATCATTTGCTCCATAGACTATATGTCTTTAAGCATCCCATATCAATTACAAGAAAGTACCCAGCATGGTATAATGGACAGACTGGTGGACTAGGATTCAGGAGACTTGTGTTTGAATCCTCACTCAGTAAATGGAAAGTTACTGGGAGTGTGGATTTGGTAAAACCGCTCCTTAAATATTTCATTTACCCTGAAAGCCCTATTAGGATAATTAAAAGTTGGTTCTGACTTAACAGCATATAACTATTACTTGTAATATGTAGAAGTTTCACTGCATTTAAAACAAAAGAGCTAGTCCCATTTAAGCATATTTTCAAAAGGTCTACATTAGAGATGGGCATGACTCAGAAAAATTGTTCATTTTTGTTTTTGTTTTCGTTTTCGTCTAGGGGTCCGTTTCGGCTCGTTTCTGTTTTTGTGAGCTAATTTTCAAAATTTTTCGTTTTCGTTTCGTTGCGTAACGAAAACGACAAACGAAAACGAAATTTTTTTCGTTTCTTCCCATTTAGCTCCATTAAGTGCTTTTCTAGTAACGAAAAATGAAAAATGGCTCGAAATTAGTCGTTTCATTTCCATTTTCATTCCAGTTTTGAGCCGTTTTTCGTTTTTCGTTTCATTACGTAATGGAAACGAAAAACGGAAACGGAAACGGAAATTCTGCTAAGTCGTGCCCATCTCTAGTCTACATTCGATCCACTAGGAAGCTGTATCAAGATTGAGGGAAATATTTTGTCCTTTGCACCTTTAGAGAAACGGTGCTACAGAAACATAATGTGCCTCACATTCAACAACTCCATCACCACAAGGACATAATCTTTGGGGTTAGCCTTAAAAGTGAACTTCTGTTTGCATAGATGGTATTAGCATCAATCTTCACTAAGAAAAAGACTGTCCTGTACTTAGAGATGGTTAGCTGGTTAAATAGAGACTGCATTTATTATTACTATTATTTTATCCTACTGCCATACTATAATATCTATTGGCCAGAGCTAGCAATCTGTCTATCGATATCCAGGGTCCTGTGCTTTAGCATAAACTTGGCTTGAATGCTCTTTATGCCTGCATACATTTGCTGGGCTATCACTGAATGATGAAATCTTTGGAACCACAACCTTATGCCAGGAAATGACATGGGAATCATTCATTGTCAAGTAGATATAGAACTCTAGTTTTGCTGTGTAATAGTGGATTCCAAGAGATAAGGGTTGACTTCAGTTCAGACATATGCTGAACATTAAGCCCACTTCTAAGTTAAGAACTGGCCCCAATACACATTTGATAGCAGCCAAGATAGATACCAAGAATGAATAATTCAGCTTTTGAATATATGGATGTAGATTTGTGGTCTACACAGCCACTCTTTATACATGCTAGGAAATTTATTTGACCTTGAAACCCTTGACTGAATCAGGGTCAAATTTACCTCTTTTGCTCATAGAGAAGTGTAATACAATTTTTGATCCTTGTTCTCTTCCAGTACTTACAGCAAACTTCTTGTGCATCATCATATAGAGGGCCTACGAAAATAAATACCCAGGAATTTGTTTGACCAGAGAGTTACTACTCAGCTGATTACTTTTGCAGTACTCCCCCAAACCAACCAGTAGCCTTTTTAAGCCTACTGTAGTCTGAGTATTGTGTTATTTGCATAGAGAAAACTCAAAAATCCTTATTGATGCAACCTTTGAAGGATGCGAATCTAACAAGCTTAGCATCTATGGTAATTTTCCAAGGGAGATGTTTAATAATTTACACTCTTGCCTGGCCTCCTTGAATATATAGATCACATTTGCTAGCTGTTTACAGAGCCACATTACACTCAGTGCTGCAATTCAGTGCTTTAATCAAGGACAGAAAGCAGGGCTGAACTGTTAGGTCTTCTAACATCCTCTGAAGGATTTCCCAGGAAATAGAAGCCACAAATAATTTTCTTATAAAGAAGTTGAAATGCTTTTCAGAAATGTATGAGTCTGACAGTGACCTAACATATGAAATAGATACCCTCTCCTACAGGAAATGGAAAAATAAATGGAAGCTCAAACAGCCCGACAAAAACAAAAATTTGACAAATGCCATATAAATCAACCAAAACCCACACTAGACACCTCACAAATTATCATCAACCTAACTGAACGCCAACCCTCCCAGGAAGAAACCTCAGTCTTAGCCAAATGAGGAAACTTTGCAGTCATACCCAGTAAAATTCAAGTGGAAGACATCAAATGTGGAATCATCCATATACCATCTTCTGGAAGTAGAAGCAAAAGAAATAAGAAGTGACTAGGTTCCCACAAAAAGCAAAACACCCAAATAGCAACATAACAAGAAAGGAGAGAAACACTTAATACCTGAAAACGGTAGCAAACCCTGTGTATATCATTGAAGGGGACATGCAAGAATCATACAAGTGAGTGAGACAAAGGCCTTGACCTGTCTCCTCTTAGAAGCAAGAAATCAGAGTAAACAGTTTCCTCCCTAAAAGGCAAAGATCTTTCATTTGAGCTTACAGAGTGGCTCCTTTGGAAACACCGTTCATTAGAATGACTTTCCACAGGTGCCTTGGTTAGGGTGAGCCATTTCTCATTTACATTCAATGCATATCTATTATGACATTTAATTAATTAAGCAGAATTACACATTACCAATAATAATAATAATAATAATAATAATAATAATAATAATAATAATAATAATAATATACACACAATTAGCTTCCAATGTCTTTCCTGTGTGATAAGTGCAGCACTAGTCAGCCTGATGTAGTTTCAAAATGCACCACAGTTTCCAAGACTTATTTATTTATTTTTACAGTTCTTGTATTCTATTGTTCAAATGTGAAAGCATAGTGTCCTCTCTGAAAGCCCATATATTTCCAAGATATAAAATATGCAGATGTAGGTTTCAACTGACCAAAGTAAATAGATAGCCAGATGGTACGATGAACTCCAACAAGAGCTAACTGGGGCTAAGTGTACTAGGTAGTCAAACTCCTGATAATCTTGATTTAAAATAGACACAGGATAACAGATTCTTCCACATTTCTTTCTCCTGGAAGAAGCCACTGTAATAGACAGGAAACAGACTCATGCTCTTTACTTCTGGTGTTTATAAGATTGTTTAATCATTAGGCAAGTGTTTTATCATAGTGCAGGTTACAGTAATCATACTGATGAAAATGTACTGAGACAAAATTTGAAAAATGCAAAACATAAAGAAATCAAAACTGACTGATTTGCCTATTCTTATCTGTAAGTTGCTGGCAGTAAAAAGGCTACACCTATGTAATATGTTTTTTCAGTTGCCATACAAATAACCAGTCCCCTTCTTTTATTCTTTAGCTGGATGCAGAAGATAATTGTCTATATCCTTTGTCCACATGAAATAACTTTCAGTGTCGCCTTTACTTTCCCCCACATGAAATAACTTTAACAGTTACAGGCAAAATATCCAATAAGTATACATAAGGGTGGCCCTACCAGTAGACAAAGTGACTTGGTCACTCCCAGAGGAGGGAGAAACTGTTTGGTTTGAAAGAAGAAGTGGGGATAGCTCTCTGCTCATTTCCTCCTTTTAGACGGGCTACAGAGCTGTCAATCCCACAGAATCCCACTCCCATCACCTTGTCATCATATCTCCTGTACGCTTACCACTGGTGAAATAAGACCTGCAATTGGACAGATGTATTTAGGAAAGCTACTACCTTGTCCTTTACTTCAGGTGGCAATGTGTCATGAGTTGGCCTTAGAAAACCCCAACAGATTCCCTCCCCTCAGTTAATATTTTGAAATGACAAGAAACTCCATGTGTCAAATAAAGCCTTAAGAATTTTTTTGCTGAACATCTAGTTATGATGACCTAAAAAGTTATGTCAACATGTGCTATTCTGCTGTACAATTAAATTTATTATCACTTTAACATCTCCTCTCACCCTATCCTAGGATGTAATCTAAACTGTTCATTTCTCATTCATTACTTTTATTTTGAGCCATGCTTCAAAACTCAGATAGTTGACTATTATTTTTATGGTTATTTAAATAATAGTCCCCAATGAATCCTCCCAACTAGATGTTTGAAATGTTTTCCACAGATATTATTGAAGAAAAATATATTGAAGGACTGTAGTAACATCTGCTAATTGTTCTGTATTCCCAAGAAGGAAAATACTGATTGAAATCCTCTTCTGTGTACTTGCACTTGAGTAGACCTGATTGAATCAGTGGTACTTATAGTGGACTCACCAAATTGCTACTGATTTAATCGTCCTGCTGTAGTGCAATTTATGATGTTAAACAACAGGTTTTCTGTCAATGTTTCATGATCAATCTTGACCGACATTCAGTGAAACCAATTTTGACTGTGTTGTCTTAAATCCGTAAATAATGACTTAATAAATGAAAATTTCCAAATTAGGTAAGGAGAGTGCTTTGTGTTCAGAAGTATACTGATTTCTCAATGGCTTTTCTTCCTCTTTTATCTTTCAGTGGATGGATGTACAGATTGGTCGGTGGATTACAAGAAGTACCAAGTTTTAGTGGGAGAACCTGTTCGTATAAAATGTGCATTGTTTTATGGATATATAAGAGCAAATTACACATTAGCACAAAGTGCTGGACTCAGCTTAATGTGGTACAAAAGCTCTGGACCTGGAGATTTTGAGGAACCTATAGCTTTTGATGGAACAAGAATGAGCAAAGAGGAAGATGCAATTTGGTTCCGTCCAACAGTGGCACAAGACAGTGGACTTTATGCATGTGTTATAAGGTAAGTACTTCACACACACATAGCTAAATCAAGCAAAAAGGGAACGTATCAGCCTTGTTTCATTTCAGACATAGTTTTATTTTGTTTTTGCTTTGCTCAGCACTTGATGAATCTTCTACAGGAAGATTGTATTTGTTTTGATTCTGAAGGATTTCTACAGATTCTGTGCTATTACCTCTTCAGGATAGAGTATTTATACCGTATTTACTTTCCTTTTTATAGAAAATACATTTTACATATACTGTCCACTGTTTTCACTTGGCCTTCAGCAATGCTCCTGTCCTGTGAAATACTTCACACAGTGCAGACATTTTGAATGTATTTGCTTTGAATATGTTATTTTTGAAGTTGCTTCCTTCTGAATAGCTGTATAAGCCATATTTATGACCTGAAGAAGGAAATATATGTTACTGCCCACTGGAAGTGTTAAGCTTAGCACATAGAGATTCCAAACCTTTGTGAATTCTTCTATTATTTTAGTTCTACAAAGATTTCTGTCATAATTGTCATATACATCATTGGATGATATACAGAATTAGTACTGGAAGAAAGGAAAGCAGAAAACAATTTTCTTTAACTTATGCCAAGAGATCATTTACACAGTAAGGAATGGGATGAGATTAAATTCAATACATTTTGATTCTTTCTCATGCACACACTATAGTGTAGTGTATCGTTTCACAGATGTCTTGCTTATAAAAATGCATAATTCTGTATTCCATTTCCTTGTGTATCATGGCAGTGATTCATCCCAAGTTACATTTTTTTCTGCCTATGGAGAAAACAGAGAGCATATGGGCTCCGACTTAGATTCTGAACATTATTCAAGAATACAGAATTAAATTTAGAGATCAGCTAAATGATGCAGATAAAAATGCAGGAAAAGTCTTGCAGAGAAAATGCACAGTTTATTGCTAAATGGGTTGTAACATTTAGCTTATTGCCCTCTGCAAGAAAGACTGATGGCTCTTCAATGAATCGTATCTGTAGATACGATCCATTTTTTTGCACATTGCAGGATCCATTATAAATTAAAGCCCTGGAAGTGTGAGTGGAAAGAATGGACAACTGCTATTAAGGTTATCTACATTTATGATCATGAAAAATAATTACAAAGATAGAAACAGCCTGTCCTATCTCTCTGACTCTTTTTTTTATCACTTACTGGTCATTTTAAACCAAGTGCCAAGAGTTTGCATGCTTTTGGTAGGTTGCTATCCCAGTATAGTACTTGTCTTGCTCATTATATGTATCATTCTGTACAAGAACAGACATTTTCTGTTAGTTCTATGTCTACTGCTATTCAGTTCACATGGACAACACAATGTATGAGCATACCAAAGGTGAATAATTGGTTAGACTAAAGTACACACTCTACAGATTGTTTGATCATATAATAAAATAACTAGGTATGGAAATGAAATGAAAAAAAATGTGTTTCATTTTGTTTCATTTCGTTTCAGCCTTGTTTTGTTTCGTTTCAAATTATTTTTTTCAAAAACAATTTTTACAAAATGAAACACTGTTTTGTAACTCTAAAAATGGCTCCACTGGGTCCTAGAGGCATCAAATTTGGACCCGTGGAGCCATTTTACATAGTAACAAGACACTTGGCTTTTTAAAAAAAAAATTGAGCTTTTGACATTCACCCTGTATACCTGAAAAAAGGTTCAGACATCTTTGTTTATGTAGTTCAAGCTCTCAACCTAGGAACTGTGAACCATTGGTTTATCAAAAGTCACATTACAAAATATAATTAATACAATCAGTATGTTAAGCAAGCTACATTTATTAGTAACTGCCAAGAATATACTAACCTGCTGGCCTCTCTGCAATAAAGCCTCCATTATTTTTAACCACTTGCTGGCAATCAAGACCTCTGCCCAATGCAAAGCAATGCATAATGTAAGTTGAAGATGTACGCAATATAAACCTTAGATTTTTTTTCTCTCTGTCCTCACTGTTTACTTGGATAGCCTCATCATACCTGTTAATCTTACACGTTTAAGGAAATATTAACATTCTGAGGAAGATGCTTGATCAATGGCTTCTGCCTCTTATGCAACTCATGGACGCGGGCACTGATCATCTTATTGTTTCTACCAATGGGAGCATTCAGCCTGTATGTGGGGGGAGAACATAAGACACTGTGGTTGCACATACTTAGACATGGTATTTCATAAGGGATTATCTGTGCTTGTAGTGATTGTGCATATGTGTGCTGCTGCACTTGCAGTAGGAGAATTGGATATTGGGCATCCAGAGAAAATAACAAGCTTGCAATCTGAAGCTTAGCACTACAGACTATAGCCAATTGTACATCCCCATGGAACATTTACATGATTTCCATCCATTTAATGGCTCCATTGTAGTTATGAGTTGCAATTGGATTGGATAGGTGGTTAGCCCTATACATTTTGGTTCCACAGTGGTTAGGGAAAAACCTTAGCTATTGTGTCTCCCCCCTTTCTTTTTCTTCTTCTTTTTTGCTCCTTTTAGCTAGCTTCTTGCACCTCCAGTGCAATCCTATTGAATAGGTAGAGTGGAATGGGTTAGCCTGACAGAATAGGCAATGGGAAGGAATGTTGGGAGCAGCAGAACAACAGTATCTGGACAGCGAAATCATACCTTGTCCATCATTGATGTGATGTGGAGGACAGCAAATGACAGGACTAAAAGAAGACAGGGGAATACATGACTGGTGAATTCCCATCTTAGCTGGCAAATGTGACAGTGACTATCTTCAGGTTGCACCCTAGCAACCATTGCTTTAACTTCTTGCAGAGGAAAGGCATTACTACCATATTGCCCTCCCACTCGAAATGACGAGACGAGTCAGGGAGGTGGGGTAAACTGGGCCACACCTTATTAACAACAACAATAAACAAACCAACAGGAAGGAGGGGCCAGGCATCGGCGCAGGTGGTTGGAACCCCGGGGTCACCCGAGACCCCTATGACCGGGCAGCATAGGGCGAGCCACAACCCCCAGGTGGTGCCATCCCTGGACAACACCCCCCCCGGGCCAGTCGCTGGCATTACCCCTCCCTGCATAGGATGGCCAATTCTGGGAAATGCCCAGTGCAGGGAGGGGCCCACTTGTATCCGCCCCAGCACCGAGACCTCCTGATCCACGACACCGTTGTTGAGGGTACTCAGGGGCAGATGTTGTTACATACTCACCGCTGCCCTCCACTTCTGCCACCAATGTGACCAATAAACATAGGGACATCCCTGTTACCTAGGCACCAGTGTGGGATAGGCAAAAAACCCCGCTCTCCAAGGCCAATTCTGAAAGCGGGTCAAGAATTCCTATCCGGCCCCTAAAATAGGCGACCAGTAGCACTCACACTAGTCCTTACAGCGGTGGGCAGGAGGGAAACACCAGAAGCAAAAGGCTAGAGGTGGGGGTCGGAGCTGCCCTCTTATAGGGCGCTCCTCCCCCTCCCCTCTGGACGCTCTCGCGCACCCTCCCTGCTCTCGCACCTTCTCGCATGAGGGCAAGGTAGCTCCAGCCGGACGGAAGGACCACCCGGGGAGCCAGTAATCTTTAGTCTGTCACTGCTGAGTACTTTATTTATTTATTTATTTATTTACTTACTTACTTACTTACTTACTTACTTACTTACTTACTTACTTA
>JAHTLZ010003399.1:5353737-5390035 GCA_023846285.1 Phrynocephalus versicolor
GTTGAAGCCTCTGGACAAGGGTTAAGGGCAACCCCACGTAGAGGGCATTGCAATAGTCAATCCTCGAAATCACGAGGACCTGCATGACTGTCCTTGCTAGAACAGGCCACAGCCCATCCAGTCCAGCATTCTGTCTCACACAGTTGCTCACCATTTGCTTCAGGGTATTCCCAAGCAGATGTCTTCTCCTGCTTGTGCTTCCCTGCAAATGGTATTGAGAGATATCCTGCCTATCTCTCCAACGCGGAGGTTGTCCTTAGGCATCCATATTGATAGCCATTGACACCCTTGTTCTCCATGAACTTGTCCAATCCTTTCTTAAAGCTGTCACCACTTCTTCTGGCAGGGAGTTCCAGAGACCAATGATCCTCTGGGTGAAAAAGTACTTTCTCTTATTTGTTTGAGATCTAGCACCCAAAGGTTTCATGGAGTGCCCCCTAGTTCTAGTGTTGTGCCCCCTAGTTCTAGACTTTCAAGGGTTACATTCCTACCCTTCAGCTGTCTGAATAAGTCTTTTGAATTTGGTTTTCCCCATATTTAACTTTTCAGATCTCATATTCTTTCCATTTGTAATATGAAAATAATCTCTTTGGTATGTTTTCATCAATGTTCTCAGCCATCCTTTACAGAAAAAAAGTTAAATCCCACACCAGTGATCTATTGAAAAGGAAATGAAAAGAATACTACCCTGCTCCATGCATTAGTAGTCTCAAGACTGAACTAGTGCAATGCTTTCTACTTGGGGCTGCCCTTAGGACTGATGCAGAGACTTCAGTTGGTCCAGAACACAGTGGCCAGACTACTGATGCTTGACAGTTATGGCTCTCTGACCCCAGGGCTCTGCAGAGTCTGAGATCACAGGGCCTGATCAAGGAGACACTTGACACCCAACTGGGGCAGAGACCTGGCAGACAGCGGTAGCCCTGCGAATGTTATAGCTTGGCTGACTGGGGGAATGGGTTGACACTCCTTGGGGGCTGTGGGGCTCATCCCACCTTGACAATGCCTTGGGCAGGGTCCAGTAGTGACCCCAGGGTCAATTGTTCCCCACATTGCAGCAGCCCCTTTTCAACAAGAAAGGACAACAAGATTGTACCAATAAAGTGTGGCCCAAGTGTTTCTTGCCTATTCATTTTGACCGGATGGGAGGCAAAGTTGATTTTCTTCCGCAACCTTTACTTTTACCATTACACAAATCTCTTTGTAATTTTCAGTTCCTTTCCCTGCTGATAGGTGAGGCAAAAGATTACTAAACATCAGTCCGTAATTGAAAGAAGGAAATATTTCATAAGATTGTGTTTTACTCTGCTATTAGTTGCTTCAATTAACAGCGAGTCCTTACTTTGTGTAGAATGTGCTTGTATCCTCCAATACCCATAAATGCTTAAAACAAAAAAGAGGGTGACAGCAACACATTTAGATTTAACAGCATTTGTAATAATCCTTGAAAGGGGTAAAACATAGTTATTTGGTTTTAAACATAATTTGATTTATTTGTGTTGCATTTGCCATCCTGTTTGGAGCTTGTATCAAACCACTGGTGTTGTGGAGGGAAGATTTGATTTTTGGATGACTTTCAGCTCATTGTGCACTTTTGTGACCTAATTCTGGAATATGTAAAATAGTTGCCCTATATATGAGAAGAGTGCTACAAAGAAAGCAAATGACTCCGATATATCTAGGTCAGTAAATGTGTGTTTTTTTTTTTTAAAGTGCACATTGTACTTTTTTCTTTAACTGTCAATAGATGTGTTTGTGTGTATGTGCACTTGTATGCATTTACACAAAAGAGATAAACCCTTCCTCTGTGGTCCAAATCCTTTTATGTTTTTATTTAAAAAGTTTCTTCAGGCTTGAAAATTATTTCAAACTCAGAACCAAGTAGTAATACTTGTCGGTTTCTGAACCAATGGGAAACAAAGTGCACAAAACTAAGCAGTTTTCAAATTGAATTGAAGCTTTCTGAAGCACCCAATATCCTTTAGTGTTTTGTTTTTGTTTTTGTTTTTTTTGGGAAAAAAACCCTTCCCCCCACTATATGTAGAAATTAGGGTTGGGCACAAAATGAAAAAATGAAATGCTGTTTTGTCGTTTCGTTATGTAACGAACCATAACAAAAGGAGACGATGAAGCAGCAATTTGTTACAGATGAAATGAAATGGTATTTTTTGTTAAAATGTACCATTTTGTTCAGTCTGTAAAATGGGCCCTTACCTGCTGGGCTCGCCGCTGCCACCACTGCTGCTGCTGAAGACTCGGGAGGCCTTGCTGCTGCCGTTGCTGCTCCCACTGCACCAGAAAGGGCCAGTGGGTCCACCAGGAGGTTCTGCCCCCATTACTAGTGCCACTGCCGCCAAGGACACAGGCTGGAGAGGGCTAGCAGGGCTGCCAAGAGGCCCGGCACCCACCACCGGCAAAGAGTTTTAAAGACCCACCACTTCTTGGCCCAATGCGGAGTGCAGCAGGACAAGAAGCAGGCCTTTTAAACATTTTTCACTGCAGACACAAACACTGAGGGCCAACATCAGTGCTTGGTTCTTTAGTGGAAAAGGAGTTTAAAAGACCCACTGCTTTCCTCCTCCAAATGCATAGCCAAAGAAGTGGCTTTTTTTTTTTTTAAAAAAGTGTAAGCGCTGGTGCGGGATGGCCTCGTGAGGCAGCGGGGAGGTTTCTCGGCACCTGTTGCCCCTGGTGCGGCCCAGAAGCCCCAGGAGCCCAGAAGGAGGAGGAGGAGGGGTGAGTACAAGCCCCCAGAGAGTTGAAACATTTCATTATTGTTTTGTTTCATATGAATTTTTTGTAAAAAAATTGTATGAAACAGAACGAAATGAAATGTCCGTGGGGATGAAACGGAACAAAATGGAACACCATTTTTCTGTTTCATGCCCATCCCTAGTAGAAATACAAATATGCCCCACCGCCACTGCTGTCGCCTGGTATGATGATGATGATAATGAGGAGGAGGAGGAGGAGGAGGAGGAAGAGGAGGAGGATATTGCCAGTCCAGTTTGTGCAGTTGCAACATCTGTGTTTTTTTGGGGTGTTTTTAATGTTTTTTCCCCACCGCACACTGTCAAATTGATTAAATTGTGCAAAGCGGGAAAAACGAATAACAAATCAATGAACCAATGAAATGATTTTTTTCTAAAAAAATTGTTAAATACAAAACAAAACAAAACAAAACAAAACAAACCCTAAAACAAACTGAACCCAAACGAATTGCCATTTTATCAGTTCATGCACATCTCTAATCAGGCTGATTCCAACACTGTGCTAATCCTAAAGTCATATACTTCTTGCAGTTATAAAACTTTCTACATGTTTTAGAAATAAAATATTTTTAAAAGGTTGAACACTTTTTTCTCCAATCGAGAACTGTCCACAGACCTATCCTCTTGTAATTCTGTACAACTACAATTTTGCTAGTAGATTTGCTGCCAGATATCTGTATTGGATACTAATCCAACTGTCTGTTAGACTGTCACTTTATACAAAATTTCTGTAGAAGAAAACATTATTTTCAGGAATTCAGATTTTTGAACTCATTATAGTTGGCTACAACAGTAAACTAATTCTCTGTAAACAATCCTATCTTGGGCAGGAACATATAAGTGTTAGATCCATTCCAACATTCAGTACAAGCTGGACCTTTATAAGCCATCAGTAAGCTATGGCTTCAACATAACATTTGCTGAAAAATAATTCACACTTTATTAACTGAGTTGACTTGTATATTCAAAGCAGAAATTGGAATAAAACTTGATATATTCTTCATTCTCATTGATTTAAGCAGACTTAACATGATAAGACACCATGAGAGAAAGCCTTATGCAATTTGTTTCTTCCAACAGCCAGATACAGTTCAATTTGCCTCTGAAGTTCTCTGTAATTTGTTTTAATGTGTCCAGTCTCCTTTGCATTTGAGAAGCAAAGCACATACAGCAACCACTGCAAGACTGGTTGAGCAGTTTCCGAGCAGTTTGCGCAAGCAAGACACTTGCATAACTTGTGCAGTTGTGCATACCAGCCACATTTTTGCAGAGAATTCAGGAACAACAGAAAATTCCTCACCAGGCTTGACAACAGAGAGAAGAATGTTGCAGTTCCCTTTCCTTCAATGTACTTATAAAATAAGCTGAAAGATACCACTGCTATCTTCACTAGGTTAGCATTATGTACCAATGCAACCTGTGATAACTGAGTCTAGCATTTGAACTACTTGACACATTAATGAGGCAAGCAAGCAATCTTCAAATAATGAGAGCCCAGTTCCTTTCCAACAAAATGAAAACAAACTTAAGACTGCAAATTTAAAATGACCACGTTTTGAAAGAAATGCTACATTCTAGCAAATGTACCTCTAAAAGAAATTTAAGCTTAAACCTTTTCTTTATGAAAAGCTCACCGTCTCATGCACAATTTCTTCATGCTCTAGCAGGGAGGCGCACACATATACACATGTACATATCTTTGGTCTGTAGGCATTAGAGACCAATGTGTGTAGTACCATTAGAATCCCCCACTTAATTTCCAAATGCTACAAAAGACCTGTGTGGATGTGTCATCTCTGACATAGAATTACCAGGACACAAATGGAGAGAGGAGGGCTGCACGTGCTGACCTTGGCTTGTTTCTTTGGGTTCCGGGCACCTGAATCCATTCACATTTAAATTCGGCAAGACGCCATAGCTGTTTGAGAGAAAGGTGGGTTATGAATGGATGCATGCATGCATGCATGCATGGACAGATGGACAAATGCATGCATCTGCAGAGAGACATAGAGTCACTGTCTCACACAAGCACAGAAAGACAGACAAGCAGACAGATGCACCCTAGTATGCCTCTACACAGAAACTCTCCACCTCTTGTAATGAGTTAAATGGCTGTGGCTATGCCTGAAGTGGGGCTTTGCCACATTTGTCCTCACGTCTAGTCAGTGTGATTTATTTTAAAATTTTAAATTTCTGGTTACATTCCTCTAGCTGCATAGCAAAAGCAATGCAAAGGATTTCTTATACTGCCCCATAGTGTTTAAAGCACTCTCTGGGTGGTTTACAATTCAATGATTCAGGCTATGCATCCCCCCCCCGGCAACAAGCTGGGTATTCATTTTACTGACCTCGGAAGGATGAGTGAACCTTGAACCTGCTTCATGAGCACAGTTTTAGCTGCAGTATAGCAGTTTTAACCACTGCACCACAAGACAGAAATACAGGGATTCACAAAGTAGAACAGTTTAATGTTTCCCAGAGAAGACCACCAGTTTCTCATTAACTGGTATGTATAGTCTCAGTAGCTCACTCTGAGACATTAGTAACAGAAAACGTAAAAACCATTTTCTTTACTTACTAGAGATGGGCACGACTCAGAAAAATTTTTCGTTTTCTTTTTCGGCTAGGGGTCCGTTTCGGCTCGTTTCCATTTTCGTGAGCTAATTTCAAAATTTTTCGTTTTTGTTTTGTTAAGTAACGAAAACAAAAAACGAAAGCGAAAACGAAAAATTTTTCGTTTCTTCCCATTTAGTTCCATTATGTGTTTTTCCAGTAACGAAAAACGAAAATTGGCTCGAAATTAGTCATTTCGTTTCCGTTTTCGTTCCAGTTCTGAGCTGTTTTTCGTTTTTCGTTTCGTTACGTAACGGAAACGAAAAACGAAAACGAAAATACCGCTAAGTCGTGCCCATCTCTGTTACTTACAGTTGTGAACAGAACCAAAAGCAAACTGGTAAACCTGACTGATTTCTTCAACAGACCTCAATAGACTCAACCTTCAACAAAAAACTAAAGAGAGAGAGAAAGAGGCACAGAACAAATATGCAGTGCTCCCTCTGAATTCAGAAGCAGGGTGGGGGACACAGAGTTATTGATTACTGTTGAATAGATTGACAGTAATCCCAGTCCAGAAAGTCCCAGTCATTCCTACTAAAGACAGCATGTGAGGGTGCAAAAACTCCAGTAGCACTGAGTATGATTCTGCCTTATCACATGATTGTAACTACTTAAAAGATAATGCAAGAATAGGAGTATTAGGTCCTCTGATCAAAAGAGGTTTTCTCCTCTGTTCCTTTTTTGAGCTTTGGTCCCATTCTTAGAGTCCGGGGAACAGAAAACTAATGCTTCTCCTTTGCTCCTGGATAAGCACCCATAGAAATGAATGATTAATATTTAATTCCAGTACTTAATACTGTGAAGAGATTTCTAATCCTATTCTTTTTTGAAGAGACCTCTGTGAATTGAGATGATTAAATGACCACAGGAGCAGCTTCACAGCTTTCTGAATGGGCCCCCCATTCATGCAGCCCAGCCACCTTGTGGAAGGAGGTGTCTGCTCCTAAGCTTTGGGCACAAAC
Organism: Phrynocephalus versicolor; assembly: GCA_023846285.1. Lineage (NCBI taxonomy): Eukaryota > Metazoa > Chordata > Lepidosauria > Squamata > Agamidae > Phrynocephalus > Phrynocephalus versicolor. The sequence goes on from JAHTLZ010003399.1 coordinate 5,360,087, forward strand.
AAGCTCCATGCATTGTTTCACATGCTTGATCTCCAGGCCATGCAGTGTCCACCCTTAAATGCAAGGGGTTTTTCTATTCAAATAATAATTCCCCAGTGAGAACTGCTTTGGAGGACTTTTGAGCAATGAAACACCATTTCCCCCTCGAAAATGAAATGATTAGTACTAGAGGAAGAGGCAGGGGAGCTTCCTCAAGCTCTTCCCTGTAAGCCACTGAAATTTGGAAAGGTTAGGGGGCAAGGGGGCTGAGTTTTGAGGCCCCAAAGGGGGTTCCCCTGGGAAAAAAAATCTTTCTAATTGGAATTGGAAGCCAAACTGTGGGTGAGTGATTAGTGCCACCACAGCTTGGCTTCCAATTCCAAATAGAAATATTTTTTCCTAGGGGCATCCCCTTTGGAGCTTCATAACTCAGCCCCCTTACCCCCTAACCTTTCCAAATTTCAGGGGCTTAAAGGGAAGAGATTAAGGAAGCTTCCCTGTCATTTTGATCCTGTAGGACTCGGGGGACCAAAGCATTTTATTTCATTTCATTTCATTTTGTAAGGAAACTACTTTAAAAATTCATTACAAATAAAATGAAACAACACTACTAAAGAAAAAAAACAAAACAAAATCACTATTTTTTCCATTTCGTACCTATCTCTAATAGCCAGTTGTATATATATTTCTAAGATTTTTCTTTTAGTATTTTTATATGTTCACATTGTGAATGAGTGAGTCAGTGAATACTGATCCCACAGAAAAGGGTAATATACCGTGAGGAGTGAAGTAAACAGCTAGATTGCTTCAGGACGAAACTAGGGATGGGCAGGATATGAAAAACGAAATGCTATTTTGTCATTTTGTTGTATAACAAAACAAAGCAAAACAAAACAAGGAAGCAGCATTTTATTATAGACAAAACGAAACAGTCTTTTTTCATTGAAATGAACTGTTTCATTCCACTGTTTTCTGAGGGCTCCTGCCAAGCTGTCAATGGCTGGAGCCCTTTAAACCTGGCCCAGATGGCAGCAGAGGGTCCCCCTTGTTCCAACTGGGCCAGGTTTAAAAGACTCCAGTCATTGACAACTCGCCAGGAGCCTTCTGAAAATGGTAGGGAGGGCAGCGCAATTGTTGAAACTGCCCTCCTGACCATTTTTAGAGGGCTCCTGCTGAGCTGTCAATGGCTAGAGCACTTTAAGGCCAGCTGCTGCTGTCCTTCTATCATTGTGCAATTGAGAGTGTGCTGACTTACGGGTTATGTGTGTGGTATGGAAGTTGTACCCACCGGGATAAGACAGTGTTGCACAGGATCATAAGAATTGCAGAGAGTATTGTGGGCTGTTCACTCCCCACCCTAGAACAAATCTATACTACCAGGTGCCACTGTAAAGCATTAGATATATTAAGAGATCCATCACATCCTGGTCATCGCCTCTTCGAGTTGTTGCCATCGGGACGGAGATATAGAGTACTGAGGGCAAGAACAAACCGTCTCAAAAATAGCTTCTTTTTTAGAGCAATATTGGCCTTAAACGGAAATCCTGGACTTTGAAGTCAGCTTATTTTATATGTCATATTTTAGTCATTTTATATGTCATATTATGTGTTGTACCTGTTTTTAAATCTATGTGAAATGTTTTAAATGAGTTTTATATAGCAACCACAAAATTTCGTTGTTCCTGCAAGGGGGCAATGACAATAAAGATTCCTATCCTATCCTATCCTATTAAACCTGCCCCAGTCAGTACAAGGGGGTCAGCAGGAGCCCTTTAAAAACGGCCCCTGGAGTCTTGGACACCAAATCTGGTGCCTCTGGGACCTAGGGGAGCCGTTTCATTTTATTTCATTTTGTATGAATTTTTATCAAAAAAAATCATAAGAAATTAAATGAAACAAAATGAAACGTTCTTTTTCCGTTTCATTCCCATCCCTAGATTAAACGTTCCACTAAATATCAAGGTCCCAAATGACCTTTTAATAGGTAGGCTTTGTGTTGCTCCTACCTCTAATAAGAACAACACTAAGACACCTAGTAGATGTTTCAGTGTCCTCTAAATGTAAAAGCTGACTTTGCATAGCAAAAGCCCTGCCCCTGCTTTTCCTCAAATTAATTTGTTTCCCTGAGGAAAGAGAGGAATGATGGTAGATTTTTGCCATCTGACTGTCAAAAAAGAAGCAAACAAAAACCTGACAATGGGTGGCCACTGGCCAGTGTTCCAGTGATGATGATGATGATGATGATGATGATGATGATGATGATGATGATGATGATGATGATGATGATGATGATGATGATGACGACGATGACGACGACGACGACGACGACGACAGCAACAACAACAGCAGCAGCAGCAGCAGCAGCAGCAGCAGCAGCAACAACAACAACAACAACAACAACAACAACAACAACAACAACAACAGCAACAACAACAGCAACAGAGCCTTTTTAAGGTCCAAATGTTTAAAAGTTTAGTGTTTAAATAAAAATAGCACAAGGTCCCAACAATATTATAACTATAATATCTCCCACCCTACTCATAAAGTTTCATTTTCCTTAAAAGCATTTTGGGTACTTGTTGATAAACAAATGAGAAGCATAACTCTTTCTATTTTCTAGTACTGACTTGGGATTTGGACTTAAATCAAGGGAAAGGGACTCTAAATTCAAATCAATAAGTTATTTTCTGTTATGCCTGACCAGGATACAAAATGAATGTTACAATTAGTGTATAATTTTTAAAAAGAAACCCCTTTTAAATATAATGGCCAGAATCATATCACATAGGGTAACGGTATTAAGTCCTATCAATGGTGAAATCAATGAATCATTGCCAGTTAAGAAGTCAAGGTCTGTATTTCTTCTGCACACCTGTTGCACAGTGATTAATGTGTCTCTTAACAAATTGCTAATTACATCCTTGATTTATGCCTTTGACACAACACTTGGACATATATAAATAATAAAATATTGGCCAATATATATAAAGGGCTTGATCATGTCCGAGTACCCTCAAGTGAAGTAGTTTTAAGAGTTCAGTGTATTACTAACCCAGTTCTGTATGTAGCTGTGCAGAGTGCCTAGGGCTATGGAATGGAGTTGATAGTCTCCTTATCTGAAAGTCAATCCATCCTGCTCACATATCTGTGGAACTCTCTACTTATTATCTGCCCCTCTGGAGTTGAAGTAATTTGTATGGTAGATGGGGACATGAGAGCCATCCATTGCCTTTCCAGTCTTTAAAGTGATTGCTTGTTGTTTCACTATTTGGAAATTTTCCATCAGTGTCCAAGACATCTTAGATATTCACAACATCAGCATTTGTGAATGAAATAATATATTATTTTCTCTTTTCTTGATTTGTTAGTTTACAGTAGGATAGTGCCTGTTTATGAACAATTGTTTTTTCTAGCTAATTATCTGATAGGCTTCTTTAAAACTCATAAGCAGTGATCATCAGCATTTTAGTTTTTCATAAAATGAATTATGCTGGCAGAAGCTAAAAAATGTTCTTTCTTTCTTTCTTTCTCTCTTTCTCTCTTTCTTTCTTTCTTTCTTTCTGGTCATAATTAAAGTATATTTGTCCTTCTCTCCTCATATAATATCAATTGATGTATTTCTATTTGCACGTGAAATAACTTTACATCTGAGTGCATTTCCGAGTTCATTATATTTCCATTACTGGGTTTTAAATTACTTTCTGCTCCTGTTTTCCCTTACGCTCCATTAATTCAGTAAGTTCTAGACTAAGTGGGATAAAATTCCACTACTGCCTTTAATACAAGTGTATCTCACAGAGACCGTTGCATTGGACATTGGCTTCAACAGCTGTGATTTGTTTGCTAGGAGATGCAAGATACAAGAGGGTATGGTGCAATGGTGCCTAGAGCAGCTGAAAAACTAATAACCCATACTTGTTCTCCAGTATTATTTATTGTTCCTCAAAATCAGGCATTAATGGGGGTCAGAACAGTGCATAGCAAAGTTTGATGGGATGCCAAAGGCTATCTAGTCGAAATCATTGCTAATGAAAGTCATTTTAACTTTTGCTCTTTCTTTAGTGTGCTATCAACCCCTGACACTCTTGGATGTATTAGTGATGCTTAGAGATGAGAAGGCCCAGAATAAACCTAGAACAATTTAGGGAAAAAAGGTCCCCCCCCCCTATTTTTCTGAACACAAATGAATGAAGCTCACAACATTAAGTGTGTTTCCTTTCAGTGTTCATAAAGCTGCTTTTGCCTCATCAGATTTCTATGCCATTTTCTGATGCCTTTTAAGTATGTTTCAGTTCAGCAGTACCTTGGTCTATGAGCATAATTCATTCCAGAAACATGCCCATAAACCAAAATACTCGTAAATTCAAACAATATATCCATAGGAACAAAAGAAGAGTTACCTTATTTGTGTGGAGCCAATGGCCACGGTGGCAGTAGCAGCAGCTGTGACAAAGGGCTGGTGGCCACTATGGCCACCAGCTTCTTGCCACTGCTCAGTGCTCCGGTCCTCATTTTGCAAGACAGAGTTGGCTAACTGGAACAAAAGTGTTCCAAAATGTTTGCTTATCTTGCAAAATGCTCATAAACCAGGACACTCATAAACCAAGGTATTATTGTATATGACATCAAAATACAGTATGACTACTCAGTTAGACTTACTCTTAGGAAAGGGTTTATAAGACTGCATTGACAGTGAACAAAAATAAAGTAAGGCTCCAGCCCTACACATATGCCTGGAAGTAAATATTGCTGAACTCTGTCAAACTAGACAGATGCATCATTGTATTTTTAATCACTTTTCACAAACAGTCTTCCTGCCCCAGAGGCCTCAAGTATACCACAACTTCTTCTTTTCTTCTTTTTCTTAGTGTTTTTCCCACTTCATGGTGGGGTCCACTATTCTTATTTTGGCCTTCCATTTGGCATGATCATGAGCTCGGACAACTTCATGTCATTCTCGTGGGTGTTTGTCTAGTGCTGTTTGGACAACCCCTGAGTTGGGATCCACTGACCTGCAGTGTGCAACCCTTTTTGGCCAGAGTTTCCTCATCGACTGCAGGAAATGTCCAAACCAGTGTAGTCAGGCTTCTTGCATCTTATTAGTGATAGATACAATAGTGCAACATGCTCAGATGTCACCATTGCCCACACGTGAGGCTAGAGCTCCATTGCAGGATACTACAACTATTAAAAGGAAAATTAATCTTGATGAAAATTATGACTGGTATGATTAAAATTAAAAGTTCCTGTCTTCATACAAACCAGAAGACTTCATAGAAACTTAGATGGTGCAGCCTTCTTTCTGCACAGCCTTTTCCCCATTTTTCCATGATTATTTGTTAGATTGATAGCAAGGAGGCACTACATGTGCTTTTAAACTAATTGTTCCCATGAGATCTAAACTTAGGGAATTGTGGTTCATTGAAGCCAGGGGAAAGAAACCAAAAATGGAAACCAGAGTTTCAACCTGATTTCATCTAACTAACCCCAGCTTTTGAAAAAGTAGCACATGCAGTTTAGATTAGTGCCATACTATATTTTTCTACTGTTTTCCTGTTGTCAAGCAGTGGATGGGAACAGAAAGAGTCCTTCAAAATTTGCTGGGTAGGTGGAAGATGTGTGAAGAAATTTTAGGAGGAGGTGAAGAGATTGAAAAAAGAGCTTCATTTGGCACTCTGCATGTGCACATGTGTGGGTTGTTATTGCTGTTTAACTTTGTGCACATTTAGAGTATCTCATGGAGATTTCTAGCAGTGCAAGGCTTTGATAGGGTTTCAGCATGACATTAGTACCTATGATGTCCATATGGCCACTACAATGTTGCATGTTCCCTTAGAGATTTCAAAGGTAGGCTAGGTGATACCTTTCTTGGTCACTACTAAAACAAAAAAAATGTAAGCTAAGCTTTCGATAGCAACATGCTATCTTTATCAAAGCATTGTACACTGGTCCCCCGCCCTTTCCCAATTCATATACTGTGCTATATTGCAGGACGGGGGTAAGGGGCAAAGGCTGTTTCTGGCCTCCCATACGTACCCCAGGACTGGCGCTGCCCCGAATGGCCTAAGAGGGACCTCCCATGAGGCTCCAGAAGGCCTGGGGAGGCCCTCGCAGGCCCGTTCGGGGAAGCACCAGGCTTGGGGTGAGTACAAGAGCCCCCCGTTAGGTCCCCCAGGCCCGACCTGACCTGCATCCACATATCGTGGATTTCCAATAATTGCGGGCTAGGTCAGATCCCTAACCCCCGCAATAGGATGTAGTGTATCAGGCACTGAGAATCTTTTTCATGAGATGGAATACACCAGATGATGGTATCAGGAGGCAAGGTTCTGTGCACAAAAGTCTACTGAAAGCATGCTTTCCAAATGGATTTTAAAAACATCTATTCTCCCCCCCCCAATCAGATACTCTTTAAACCATCAAAAGGAAAATGGTTAGAAATATCAAGAGCCCAATCCCTCCTGGGGCACCGGAAGGGCTAGGATCCCCCAGTAATAACTCTTGGCTCAAAACAGCTTAATGCCTTCTAAATTCTGCTATTTTATTCTCCTTGACCCTGCTTCCTTCAGCTATTGTCTGTCAGGAATGTCTCCTTCAGCTGGGTGGACTCCCAGTTTATGATATGATACGCAGGAAATCCAAAACCTGCTGCCTAATACTTGTCCTACATCCCACATGGCCAATGGTCATACTGGCAAGGGTTTGGGAGTTGAAGTCCAAGAAGTAATTTTTCAAAGTCTTGGTGAAGCTTAACAATGAGAGAATTGAAGGATTAGAACTGTTGGGATGTTTAACAATGAGTTCAGTATCCCTAAATGATAGGCCAGCTCTCTAATAAGGCAACAAACCAATCTGCATTCTTCTTAAGCTTATTTACCAAGCACAATGCATTTTAATAAGGACAAATGTGAGATCATATATCTGAAAACAAAGATTAATTGCAAGATAGGAGGCTTTATCTATCCTAGAAAGCCATTACACTAAAAGAGATTCGTTAAGTCATGGAAGATAACCGATTAAACATGACCTTCTATTACAGTGTTAAAGCAATGGCTAAAGTAGACATCACCATAAAATAAAATGATCAGATAGAAGTAGAAAGGAATCACCTTTATAGGGCAATAGACAGCAGGTGGAAATACAACAAACCATTCTATTCAATCATCATTTAGGTGAATGAATATGTTTGCATGGTAACCTCTCCCCTCCACCACATATATGCACTGTGGAAATTTCATTTTATTGCAGGGTATAAAATGTCCCATGTCTGCAGCAATATTTGTGGGTAAAGAACTGCAGTACTGTATTATTATTTTGATTTATTTATTTATTGCATTTATACCCCACCTTTCCACAAAAAGTAGGTAGAGCTTAGAAAATTCATGAAAGACAGAAAAATCAAAATCAATTTAACTGTAAAATCAGAAGTGCAAGGGAAAGCAACCCCACTATAAAACCATTAAAACCAATTAAGTGTATTAAAATTATTGGAATCAACAAAGGGTACAGTTCAAGTCTATTGAATCCAATGGATATTCCCTAATAGTTGACCACCCAAACCTTGCTTGGCTGAGAAGGAGATTGGAGGATCGGTACATGTTTGAGTAGCTCAGATGGGTTTGGAGGGAGGTGCGCCTCCCCCCAGCCCTCCAAAACATGCACACATTCCCAGAATTGGTGCATGTTTGCACAGCACAGGTGTGTGGGAGGGAGGCACACTTCCCCCCACCCGCCTGAGCCTCCCAAACAAGCACACATCCCTGGGATTGGTGCATGTTCGCGCAGGTCAGGCGGGTTGGGAGGGAGGCGCAACTCTGTCTCAACCCACCCGAGCCACCCAAACATGCACATGTCCCAGGGATTGGTGCGTGTTCATGCGGCTCAGGCAGGTTGGTCGGGAGGTGCACTCCCAACCCACCTGAGCCATCCAAACATGCACACATCCCAGCGCCTCCCTTCCAACCCACCGGAGCCATGTGAACATGCACCCGTCCTAGGGATCTGCTGGGATGGATGCATGTTCACACAGCCTGGGCAGGTTGGAAGGGAGGTGTGATGGCCATCTTATCCTTTTCTTGGTTGATTCAATCTTTTTTGCAGAGATCAAAGCAACCAAGAAGGAGGAGGTGGTGATGGGCAGTGAACACGGCTCTCCACTCTGCATGAGAGGTCTTACCTATCAAAGTCAGCTGTAGTGCGGAGTGGAGAGCAATGCTCATAACTGCCAACCCCCCCCGCCCCTGAGTCGATTTTGACATGTCTGACCTGTCAAAGTCAGCTGTTTGGCAGGGCTGGGGAAAGCAGCCTTTGGTTGCCCTTGATTGAGAGGGGGGTTGAGACAGCCTTCTCATAGGAATGCACTGAAAACCTATCAATCCATTCCCTCCAGAACAGATTAATTGAGTTTTAATGCATTCCTATAGATAATGGCTGTTCGACTTATGCATAGTTCAACTGTGCATAACTATACCCTCGGAACAATTTAACTTCCTAAGTTGAGGTACCACTGTATAAGGAGAAATTTACCATATTTTTACATCTATAAGGTGCTGCCATATATTAGACATTCCCACTTTTAAAACACCAAATTAATGAAATTTTAAAATCCTCCCGTAGTTCTCTTCCACACACTTCCCCCACTGTTTCCTTTCCTTTCCTTGCTCTGAAGACTCCCCATGCTTTTTTTTTTTCTTGCAGGATCAGCTCCTTCTTTTCAGCAGGGAAAGGCTTGGGGTTGAGCAGCCCATTAAGAAGTGCTTTTCCATGCTGAAAATGATCCTTGCAAGAGTACAAGCACTGCTGGGGAAGAAGTGAAACAGCGAGGTCAGTTTGGGTTCTCCTCCACACCAGCACCACCCCTTGAGAAAGGCTTACTTCTGTGTATATGACACTCCTTAATTTTTTGTGTCATGATTTTCGAAAAAAAATAGCATTATATACACAGAAAAATACAGTATGCATAATGTTAAACACAACACTAAGAATCAAATCATGTTTGCTAACATTGAACCATAGACATTGAAGGCGATTTTCTTCAGCATCACAGTGTTAAGGAGAGCTTGTTTAATCCATCAATTGATAGCCATAAACCTGCTGAAATACACAATCACAGAAAGGAAGAACACTATTGCTCTTAGAAAACAGTTCCAGGTGAAATACAGTTTAGTATTTCCTTTTGGAGACATTAATGCATTAACTTTAAAAAGTTTTCAGGTGGGCAGGAAATCACAGTTGATAAGAATGCTGTTGTAATCCTGACTTTTATTTTTACAGTGCTTCACAATAAGTGGAACTAACAAGGATCTTTCTAGCCTTCAAGACTGCTGCTCTTAAAGGAATGCATTTCTCTCAGATATGTTGGACACTGGCCATGGGAGCCAACTAGTCTTAATGAAGAATCTCCTATGGTTCTTCTTCCAAATATGTACACAGATGGTTGATGGAACCTGATTAGTTGTGGTGCAGAGTCAACAAATGATTCTTCAAAATGGCATAGTAGCATAATGAGTAGAACCTTTCTACTGCCACTAATAGAGCCTTGTGGCATGGTGGTTAAATATCTGTACTGCAGCCATAACTGTGCTCATGACCTGGGGTTCAATTCCAATTAGCAGGTTGAAGGTTCACTCAGCCTTCCATCCTTCTAAGCTCCGGGGGGCGGGACACAATGTGTAGCCTACAAAATTACTTCTAAACCACCCAGATAATGCTTTAAGTGTTATGGGGTGGTATATAAGAAGCACACCTTACTTTCTCTCTATAGATAGCAGATCCTGGATCTAGCCTGCTTCCTGGATGTTGAAAGCTATCAGCATCTTGATTTGGATCTAGAACATGATATGGAGTCAGAGAGAATTGTGGAATATTGGGACAAATCACTTCAGACAACATTGACATATTCAAAGGCAAATGACCACATAATTCTGCTTAATGGTGAATTTGAAGTGGGTGAAGAGTGACTCTAGGATGATGTCAGTCACCAGCAACAGTAGACAGAATGGTGTTCAACTTTTGTACTAGGTAGCATTCATGGAAGATGTTTCTGAAATCACAGAAAAGGGTTCATCCAAGAGGAACAGTGATTCCAGGTGTTACTCAGGACTGCAAACCTATAAGATGAAGAGATTCAGATTTCTAGTGGTGGTTTGAATTTGGATCCCTCCTAGATCATAAAAGAAGCTACCCTAATGTTAAAGCAGTGAAATATTTTATGCCTCTCGAACATTTTCCTGTAACATTGCTTTAATTATCCCTTTAAATACCATTTGGGTTTTCTGAGTGTCTGGAGACTATAATAATCCATTGTGAGGTTTTGACTTATTCTGATTCTAGTAGGATGCAGGAATGGGCATGAAATGAAGCCTGGGTCTTTTAAAAACAACTTTTTCCCTCCCCCCAAGCCCTGCCAGCTGTTAGGCAATGTGGTGGAGAAAAAAGGTCCCACCCCATCCCAGTGCCAATCAGCTGGCAGGCGGGGCTTGGGGGAATGGAGAAAATGTTTTTTTAAAAAAGCCCCGGGCTTTTGTTTTTTAAAAAAAAAAATCTCCCTAGGAAAGTTTTTCTCCCACCCCAGCGCCAATCAGCTGGCAGGCAGGGCTTGGGGGAGGGAAAAAGTTTTTTTTTTAAATACAAACTTGGGCCTTTTAAAAAAATCCCCCCCAGTCCTGCCTGCCAGCGGATTGGTGCTGGGGGGGGGGGGGGGGGAGGTGTTTTTTTTTAAAAGCCTGGAATTTTTCTTAAAAATTTTTCCCCTCTCCCCGTTGGTTTATAGACGGAACAAAATAGTTTGTTTCAACAACAACCCCCCACCATTTTGTTTTGTCTGTAATGAAATGCTGCTTCCTCGTATTGTTTCATTTTGTTACATTTTGTTAGTTAATGACACGACGAAACAGCATTTCATTTTTCATTTTGTGCTCATCCCTAGTAGGGTGATATCAGATTCTTGACTACAACTCAGCTGGGTAAGCAGCAAGTATTCACTGAAAATCAACTACGGCATCAGAACTGAACTGTTCTAAATTACTTTGCTGGCTGTGTTGCCTCTGGCTCTCCTAGGACAAGAATTTTAATTGTTTTTCTGTCATAAACTCAAATGCAGACAATTTTATTAAACAGTTAAAGTATAACAATGCCTCTACAGATTTCCAATGAAATTGCCTACCATAGATAATGAGGATGCTTAGGGCAGCCCCAGAAGTAAGTACTATACATCTTGGTACATTTAAGTGCATAGCTTTTAAAAAACATTCAATTTTTGCCATTCAAACTTTGTTTTTTTAAAAAAAGGCATTTATTTTGTAACAGTCTTGATAGAGACAAATTAGTGATTCTGATCCATTAGAGATCCATTAAATTATAAGCAAATTAATGGGAGGGTCATCTAGGCATCATAATGTTTCTGGTTTTGGTTTGCAGGTATCAATGAAATAAATTCATGCAGATTATCTAGTCAAGAGGGCTGATATGACCTTTTGACTTTGAGTGATGAAGTACAAGATAACCATAGATATTGCAAGAAAGGAAGAGCAAGCCAAGTTTGCATATAAACATTTCAGTACTGAAACACTTTGAACTAGTTACATTTATACCAGTTAATAAATCCTAATTGGCTCAAGATCCACAGGAACTAGCAAATATTTCCTGCATGTAGGAAGATATTTGTGACAGGCTGGCAGCTATGTTTCTACTTGTCAAATTGTTACTATGTACTAGGATGGATATGAATTTATTTCATATCCTTTTTTGAGTAACAACTTTCCAAGATTGATAAATTAGTCATAAATATACAGATTTTTCCTTTGATTTGAAATAAATATGATATAAAGAAGAACTGTCAGTTATCTTATTCAGATAAAGTCTTTGAGTGGCATTTAAATGTCTGCCTTGTGCATTCAACCAGGTTTGTAGTACAGATTTAGAGTTGCCCCCTCGCCTGCTCTATAATAGTTGATAGTCTCCTTATTCTTAAATTATTCAGGGAATGGATAAAGTGGATAAAGGGAACCCCTTTTCCTCTCACACAATACCACAGCCAGGGGTCATCCACACAAATTGTGGGTTGGGAGAATGAGAACAGACAAAAAAGTTTATTTACCCAGCATGTTGTTATTCTGCGGAACTCTTTGCCTCAGGTTGTGCTTATAGCATTTGGCCTAGATGCCTTTAATTGAAGCTTGGACATATTTCTAGTGGAAAAGCCCATGACATGTTACAAATTGCATCTGTAATTTTGAGTACACTCAAAATTACAGATGCAAAGCAATGGCATCAGGAGACAGGTATCTAATTGTCCCATGTGTTCCCAGAAGCATCTGGTGGGGCCACTGTGAGATACAGGAAACTGCCCTGATCCAGCAGGGCCCTTAGCCTGATTCAGCAGGATTCTTCTTATGTTAGCTGCTGCATGGGAGGCATATACAATAGGCATGGTCCTATCCATGCTGGGAATAGTTGTGCCTCATGAATTTGGCTTGTGGTATTAATTTTTGCTCAGAACTTACCAGACTCACCAAAAATGCCCCAAAATCAATACTTGATCAATCACTGGCATGATCTCTGCTACTGATTGACTGTGGGGTAATATTTACATTACAAACATGGAGATTTCATACAGGATATTCTGAGTCCAGTCAGTAGGTCATGCATTTCATTTAGAAAAACTGGAAAGGTTTAGTTGATGCAAGCCATCGCTGAGGGCAGTTTAGTGTAATTGCCAAAGGGTGTCAGTGTCCCAAGGCACTATCCATGTTGATGAAGCACATATTGCCAGTGTACCAAGCAAAGGTCAATCATTTTAAAGCCTGACAGTTAAAGTCTATAGTGCAGAAGGCATTAAGCATACTTTTTCCCCAGAGGTTTGGAAGGGACTTGTAATAAGTAATTATTTACATTTACCAGCTACAGTTCCCCAAAGATAGCTCTTTGTCATCATCATTACAATTCCAAAAGTAATGATTTGCTTTCAGTTTCTTTGAAAATAATGAAAATGGTTGCTTACAATTAGTTAAAAATCAAAATGCTACAAGCTAATGACCTGATAACATTCCTCAGGAGGGAGGGCAGCTCCCCAGCAACTTGAAATATAGTTTTAAATACCTCTGTGGTATGCAAGGGAGTTATTTTGTATTACATTACAATCAAAATTTAACTAACTTTTGTCTTAGTTATCATAAAAAGAAAATTACCATAAATAACTCACAGTTTACACCTAGTGAATCCAAGTTCTCTGTTTCACATTTCTCAGTATGTATGTGATGTATGAACACCTGTGTCTATGCCAAAATGAGTGAGTTAGTAGTACATGAAATGTGACATGACTACAAAAACCTGTAATATTTCCGTGTTTTCAGGAGGAAATAAAAACTTTGCTGAAGAACATTTCTGGCTATTAGAAAAACTGGAGAAGTCAGAGGATCTTGAAAATGCACTGTGGTTTTGTTAAGATAAAAGAGGCATTACACTCAAATTGGTTTTTAAGCCATTAAAGTAATGATGAATGGCAGTGTGTACCTTAAGAAGGGGCATTACCTTTCTATAAGAAAAATCCAGGTGTCCTGCTTGTTTTTTTTTTTTATTTCAGCAGAAGGAGGTATCTGTCACTCCATACTTATGTTGAAGCAAAGTCCTATGCCCTTCTTTTACATTGTGCATGCATGCAAATATTTCAGTGCTTTATGCCTGATAAACAGTCATGGAAACAATACCATTATGCTATCTCTACACTGATTCACTAACAAAATAGGGTAGTTTTCAAAATGCAAATGGATGTGTGTGTGTATGTGTGTGTGTGTGTGTGTGTGTGTGTGTGTGTGTGTGTGTGTGTGTGTGTGTGTGTGTGTGTGTTGTCTCATAATCTGTTTTCTCCTCTTAAAGTAGCTCTGCTTCTAATGATGTGCTAATCTAATTGTCTAACCTGTCTGCGATAGCCAATCTCTGCAGATTAGTGGGAAGAAAAGTAGGCAGTTGAGCTATGGCTGGAATCCCACTGAATATTTTCACAGTAAAATACCAGTAGCGAGACTTGAGGTAGCAAGAAATCAGAGTACACTTTTTCTGTAGCACATTTTTAGTTGTCTGACTGATGGGCAAGTCTATGATGACTTTTTAAACTTGCAGCAGTTTCCTGGCAAAAGTTATATCACTGCCATTAGGATGTTGGGCAGAACTTACAGGATTTTCTTTTGTAGATTTTTCTTTTTCTTTTCTTTATTCTTTTCTCCTTTTCTTACTGGAGAAATGTATGTTTACAGTCATATGAAGTTTTTATTTGAAAAAAAGTGTCCAATTCATTTGATGAAAGCAGGAGAAATTTCAGTGAGCTCTGTCTTGAAATATTAACATAAGTGGGTTTGAACATATAACACAGTAAGTCACACTAAATGGATACCTACTCTGGAAAGCCATGTTTAGCTGCAATAACTATATGGGATAAACTTAAACAGTCATGAGCATGGTAAGAAACCTGCAAGGAAAAACAACAACCCCAGAATGTATGAAGCCTGTAAGAAAAACTTGGAATGTATGATAGATGAAAACTGCCATGCTTCTTACCCTCAGCAATGACATGGGATGTTATAAATGGCATCGACTTCACTATCCCCTGCACATGCATGTTAGTCATGTCCAACTATAGGGGCAGTGCTCATCTCTGTATTCAAGCCGAAGAGCCAGTGTTGTGCAAGTCTGTGGCCATGTGGCTGGCATGGCTGCAAGGAAACACAGAAAAGTTAATGTGGTTGAAAGCAGAAAACAAATTTGTCATATTTGGTTAGCAGGCAGGTGCAGTAAGTTAGCCATTGGATTGATAAGCAACTTGAGACAGCATATTTGAGGCTTGCTGCTTTGGTTCATGGTCAGCCTGAAACATCATTCATAAGGCTGATCACTCAGGAATTTGGAACCTGTCAGTTTTCTAGGAATTTCCATTTAGATCAACCTAGAGCCAGTGGTAGTGAACCTTTGGCACTCCAGATATTTTGGACCACAAGCCTGTATTGCCAAAGAAAAAGAACTGTGGGATATGTGATCCAAAACGTCTGGAGTACGGAAGGTTCGCCACCACTAGATTATCCATTCAGTATTCCAAGATCTTGGATGTGGGTGATATAGGAACATATTTCTGTGTCTAAATGAACCCAATGGATTTTTGCTCAAAAGACTATGCCCCTTTTCTGTTTTCTCTCAGGTTACTTTTGCTGACTTCTCCCTTTGAAGATCCAAATTGTGGCTGTCATTTAATCTAGTGGCTGGCAACTTATATTTCTACTTCGTTTTCATTTCGCATCGCAATGTCTCATTTTGTGCAGTTGTCTTGTGTTCAGCACTGAATATTGCATGTCCTTGTAGGTATTACCTATATTTATGATATTAGGCTGGCAGCAGATTGAGGACCTCTGTGCCATCACAAAAGGTTTGCTCAAAAGAAGTAGCAGCATGATTAGAACTAATGTCCAGAAGTATCTTCAGCATCTGCTGAAAGATAGGAAAAATGTCATTTATGGTAAGACTGATATTTGATATGCAAAGAAAAATCACTTTCCGTTCCTGTTCAGAGTCTTGCCTTGTTTTCAGGATTTTTAATCAGCTGAAAAAGACAATAATACTTTATTTTGCTGTTTGATTTTTTAAAATGCTCTCAGTTCCTAGTGGCACATAAAAGATGTACTGAACATAAGAAAAATGAATAAAACAGAAAAAAATGAATAAAAAGAGGCAACAAGAGAGTTCTAAAAGGAGGAAACATGTTCACAGTACATATCCTTTCCAAAAACATTGTTTGGAAAGCTTGCATGCAGGGAAAGCTTCAAAGCTGTTGAAAGAAACAAATCTGATTTTAAATTCTATTTCTATGGAATATTTCATACAGAGCTCAGAGATTATACTTTTGTGTACTGTGTCATCATTGGCCATGATGGCTGGGGGATGCAGAGAACTGTTGTCTAAAAGAATATTTCTAAGTAATATTCAAGTTTTATTTACTGGATCAATTAAGATATGAATTATATGGACAGACAAATGCATTATGAATATTGTGCACATTGTTGAGGTATCTATGGGAAAGTAGATCCATTTAGGACTGAAGGAGAATGGGATCAGTGTAAGTCTGTTTGTAGTTTTTTATGGACATAGAAAGAAAAGCAGTTATGTTTCAATCTGTGCTCCATAAAGCACAATGGTACTATGTATCATTTATATTACAAATTACTGTGTTTGTTAAAAATGTGTGCTTTGTTCTGAGAACCATTATAGTGAAGTATGTCATCCTAGTGCCTTTTATATAATTATTGTGTCTGTATACTTCTCACTTACAATGTCACAACTACAATCCACCATGGAAATGGTCAGTTAAACTTAATGAAACAAATTGGATTAAATGCAAGTTAATACTATGGTAAACTGCATATATCTTTGTGGGATAGTAGAGAGTATACTGTTTTTTAAATGTGTTAAAAACCATTCTGTGTTTTTTTAATGCTGCAGACAATTTCTTAAAATTTAACAGTTGTTATCTACTTTGTCTCTCTTTTATGTTAAGTTCTGGGTCTTGAATGTTGTTCCATTGAAATAAATCCATTCATAACAGGAGGGGGAAGCATTTTTAGTGTCACATAAGCACTTTGATAGACAGGCTTTGAACTTGGTACCAGGAGGCTGAACCTGATATCTGCCTTCCTCCATGCCAATGTCTGGATGATATTGGAATCATTACACACACTCAGTGTGTAATGACCAGCCATTCTCAAATACTTGAAAAACTTTAATGTAGAAGATGGTGTAAGCTTGTTTTCTCATTGTTCAGACCTGAGTTTCAGGATTTATGTTACAAATAGAGATTTTATCTAGCCGTCAGGGTGAGATTCCTGGCAACAGGAGTGATCTAGACACCACTTTTGTTTGTTGGAAATTTTAAAATAAATATTGGATGATCATACCTCAGTGATGCTTTCATAGTTGTGAATTTCCTGCTTTGGAAGGGAGTCAACCCAATGACCCTTGGTGCATTCCAGTTCTATGATCCCATTATTCTATCCTCATCGTCATTATCATTATCCTCATCGCCATTGTTGTTGTTGTTGTTGTTGTTGTTGTTGTCGTCGTCATTGTCCTCACCATTGTCATCATTTATGGTTCCAATATGGTACTATACTTTATTGAGTACAGTAATGTTATCTGTGGAACCAAAATTGGCCCAGTTGTCTTTTAGTAGAACCAATACAAAATGTAAGACTTCAAAGATGACAACCAGCTTAATTTGGGTATATGGGCTCCTGGCAAGTTAATAAACCCAATTCATAGGGCTGTGGGATAGGGGAAGAAATCTTGTTACTTCTCTTCTGATCACCAAGACCGTATGTCTCAACAAGTTAAGAGAATCTTGAGAATTCAATAATGCCTGATGGGTTCTCACTTCCAACATGAAAATGAGATGAGCTTTTTCCTTTCAATTTTTCTACATTTGGAGCAGAACATTTGTGCAGAAAATTAGTGTTATTCCCTGTCTGAAAATGTAAGCACAGAAGAACTAGCTCATTGATCAAAAAGTTGAGGAGAAACATCTCACCCAGTTCATATTTCCTGGAAAAACTCAAGCAGGTGTGCATAAGAGCATGGGAATTGGCATTTTCTTACTATGAACAACAAAATCTTCTGTCTTGCAAGCAGTAAGGAAAAATATTGTGACACTTCTATTAGTACATAGGACAACTGAGAATTTATTTGTTTATTTATTTGATTTTTACACTGCTCATCTGCAGTGAGGCCACTCAATTGCTGTTTAATAGCCTCGGAAGTCCTCATAACTTTCTCCATAATATTTGACATGCCTAATCAGATAAAATGAGCTATTTCATAACAGGGAACCTCCTAGGTCCCTCCTTCTACGAGTCTTCTTCAACAAGGGAGGACTTTTCTCTTTCAGACTGCTTATGCTGGAGATATTAACATCTAAGAAACACATACCAAGTATTTAGCTACCAGTTTCTGCAATTTGATTTTGCAATGTGTTTTATTATTTTATTGGCCTGATATTTTCTTTTTTAGTGCCAGATTGATTATCTTAATTATAAATAGCTGTGACTATATAATATAGTTATTTCCCCACAGTTTAAAATAAATGTTACATCCGACAGGTCTGAGAAGCTCTCTTATGTATACCTTCTTAAGTTGGTCCTCTGATGGACAAAACACTTTCATCTATTTTAATCATGCAGCTTTATACTAGTGGTAAAATGGTTTGCCTTCTGCTAAAGTAAAAAAAAAAAGAATGCTAGACCATGGAGACCGTAGACAGGACATAGATAATTTAATGGCTGCTCATTCTTTTCCTGCAAGGGTGGAGCACCATATATATTATGTAGATGGAATGCCATATTTCCATTTAGAATGTCATATGCTTTGTAGGGCAGGTGCAGAAAAATGCAGTCTGCATTTTTGCCCTTATTTGCCCTGACAACTGGCAAACCACAAATCCAGGCTGTCTTTAAAAAGAAAAGGAAAGGGATATCCCCCTCCCCCCCTGAACAAAAATGAGCTGCCCAAGGCCCAGGCTACCCCCTGGCTCCACCTCTAAATTTCCATTTCCCCATCCCTACCTTTGCTGCTTGTGTGCCCCTGCTGTAGGTCACAACCTGCTCCTTTGCCACTGGTGTAAGCTGTGATGGGCTCTGGGCCATGGCCTGTGCTGTCATTGCTGCTGCTGCATGGATGAGTTTGTGTATGTGCTCTTAAACCAGGGGTGTCCAAACTTTTTGCAAGGAGGGCCAGATTTGGTGAGGTGAAAATGTGTGGGGGCTGACCATTCAGCCACATTTGGCTTCTGGGATGGACTTTGGATAAGCCTCTAGGACATGCAAGGAGGTGGGGCAGATGCTGCAGCAATGGAGCCAGGGCGGGTAGACTGAACGGGTGGCTGGGGAGAAACAGACAGAGGCAGGGAGGGCAGGCAAACAGTAAAACTGTAAGCTGACATCTCCATCCAGTATGGGGAGAGGCCAGCTGGTGGGCATATATGACAGTCTGAGCTGGCAGAAAGAAGAGGCTGTGGGCCACTCAAAATTTGAAAACAGGCCACATTTGGCCCCCAGGCCTGACTTTGGACATGCCTGTCTTAAACCAAACCTGGTTACAAAATTTCATCATCTGATTTTGACTTCGGTCCCCAGCAACATATGTTCCATGAAACCATTCACAAACGGAGGTGTTCAGTTTTTTTTCTTGGCTCATAGTTTAGTTTGTGCCCATCTTTACTTGTGATTCAAAAAAAGGCAAATATATGTGCATGATCATAAGATGTGTCCTAGGAAACATGCACCTATATGTGTAGCTGATGCAACATAAATGCTTGATTTTTGAAATTGCTTAATTTTGATAGCGCTCCAGTGGAAAATTACAATTCCATTTGTTTCATAAAAAGAACCCAGCATGTCTCAATGGAGTCTTCATATACCTTGCAAAGTCACCTCATATTTTAATCAGGGATAGAGAAGAACTGAAACCACTTCTGCAATCCAATTCAGCTGAATATTTGCCATTAGTATACAAAGCATCTATTCCTTCATCATTCAAAATTCAAACATTGTTCAGTGTTCTTCTCATATTAAGCCAGTTATACCTTTCAAACATTATTGCTCCTTCAGCACTTGTGATGGAAATATAATGGATAATCATTCCTTGCACATTTAGCATGCAAACTAATGCATTTCTTCAATGTGTATGCAGTGATGTTGCATAAAATTTATTCAAAGTCTAAAAGAAGTTTATAGATCATTCTACAAACATGTCACTTGCTGACTTTAATGCACTTTTATACAAGTCACTATGAAAAATCTGGGAGCAACACCTGTATTTCTTTTCAAGTTGTGTGACCATAAATAGTTAGAGAAGCTAAAAGAGCTTATTAAGAAATGGAACAGGGGCAAGTGATAAAGGAAGGATATTATCAGGGATGTTGGCTGATCTTTGAGTCTGAGGTCCATGTTTGAGTCCTTGGCACTAAGTTCAAGTCTCCATTAAAACCATATTCCCACTCCACCACCATTAAAAAGAGATTGTGTGGGTGGATTGTGAGTCATGAGTAGAAGCCAAATCATTGGGCGGGGGGCAAGTCATATCCAAGTTGAATCATTGGTGCAATTTAATTCTAATTAAGTTAGAACCTTTCTGCACATTCTCTACTTTTCTTCAGTCATCTTTTCAATATTTTCCTATGTTCTTTAAACTTCACCTGCTTACAAAGAGCCAAAAATCAGGGTGTAATCAATGGTAGATCATAATAGATTAATTTAATAAGTTAGCTACCCTGCACTACACCAAATGAATACTAAAATACTAAAATACTTACATTCTTTCAAATACATTAGGTCCACATAATATAATTTAAGTAATCTGCAAAATATAAAGCACATAAATGGATTGGCCTTGTCTGCTATGCAGTATGTCAGTATGTCAAAGGGACAATAAATAATGTACACTTGAGAACAAATAATGTCATCAGCACAGAGAAATTACACATGAGGAAAGGGAAAAGGGGGTTCAATGCTGTCTCTCCCATCCTGCCCCCATAATTTGGGTTCCACTGGCCATGTCCTTTTGACATGTCCATGTCACCTGTTATTCTTTTTTTCTTTTGGCCAAGTGGAATGATGGTTCCAGGCGTCATTGCCCTTTCTGCAAGAATGAAAACTGTCACATTTCAGAAGAATAGGTGAGTGAATGTTTTGTGCAGGAACAGCCTTCGCTCTTCAGGAATTTCAGTAAACACATTGAAATGAAAGGGAGTGAAATATATCCACTGTTCTGCATTAGAGATGGGCACGACTAGGAATTTTTTTTTTCGAGTTGTCGTTTTTCGGGGCAGGTCCGTTTCGGCTCGTTTCCGTTTTTCGTGAAAATTCGCAAAAATTTGTCATTTTGTTTTTCGTTTTTTCATTTGTCGTTTCTTCCGCGATTTCGCGCAATTTGACATCCCGGTTCTGAGTCCCGACCGAGACTCCCAGTTGCGGCGCTCAGTGTTTTTGCATGGGCGGGGAGGTGCGGGCGTAGGGCGCGCGGCATGGGCGGGGGTCTATGGGTGGGCGGCGGCAGCGGCAGGGGGGAGGGGCGCGCGGGCAGGCGCATGGGCGGCGTGCGGGCGCGGGTCCCGCAAATGACGCAGAGCAGGTGAAAAAGAGTTTAAAAACTGGCCTGGGTGATGGACTTGCTGCACAACAAGACTAGTGCATTCTATATAAGCAAACAAAGTGGGGCAGAAAGAATGCATTTCTTTTTTTTTCTCTTGGTCTGCTGATGCTGAACCGGCCAGCCACCCTACTTGGTCTGGCTGCCGTGCCTGTTTGTTATACTTTTTTGTTGTTTGGTTTTGAATCCATCCCATCTCCTCTCCACATCTCTCAGAGGCAGCAGGAGAAACAGACATTCCGTTCCTCCCCAAATCTGGGGTCTACTGATAGTATACTCACACAACACAACAACAAAGCTAGTAGAAGGGGTGTGCCAATACTTTCACACAGCACAGGGCAAGTAACTAAGTGAACTGTAAGTGCTTCTAAGATGTAATTGTAAAATATTCTATAGAGGTGGGTGCCCTTCAACAAATGTTTGTTTGAGTGCCTGACTGCAAATAAATGAATGAGGTGTTGACCCACTAAGCTAGTACAGTATTGTGCCAAGCTGGCACAGAGTACACCAGTAAAGGACAAGTGAAAGAGTAAGTAAGTAAAATGTAATTGTAAAATATTCTATAGAGGTGGGTGCCCTTGGCTTGTTGCCAACAAATATGTTTGAGAACTTTGAGTGCACTGGTTGGCGATGGGGAACTCTGTCTACTCAGTCTGTATATTTTTAAAATAATTTAATCCACAGCCTCCAACCTCCCCTTTTAAGCACTAGTATCAAGAAATCCTCAGAAACAGGAGGAGAATAAAAAGGATTAAGGAATAATTAACTGTTATTCCCCCAGTGGCAGGGTATGAAAGGACCTTGGCTGTTGCTTGCCACTTGCCACCAAGCAAACGAACTTTAGAAAATAGAAAATAAATGGTAGTATTATATTTTTAGATAAAAGTTATAAACTGCTACTAGGGTAGGGTTGCTTGCTTGCTATTCCCTTCCTAATCCCCACATCAGCAGAGCTGTAGGCACTGGCAGGGTAAAAGGAACTTGGCCAAGTAAATGAACTTGGTTGGAAATTGGGATCGGAAAAAAATGGTAGTATATAAATAATATATATTTTCAAAATAAATCCGCAGCACCTACCCTACCCTCCCGCTCCCACTCAAACCTTCCCTCCCCCTTGAAGCAAATATAACCAAATAAAAAAAGGAAATCCTCCTCCAAAATGCAGGAGAATAAAAAAAGAATAAACTCTGTGTTGCTATTCCCCACAGCGAATGAAAGAAATTATTATTTTTTCCTAAAAATTCAATTGAATCAAATAATCAATTCCCTCCCTGCCTTCCTAACTAGACTGAACGCAGCAATCCAGCCCTGACCACCCTCCACCAAGATCCAAGCCCAGACTGCGACTGATTGGGAGTGCCTCGCCTTTTTATGCCCTCTTGCACATCCAGAAGTGTCAGTCAAAACCTGGCCATGCGATTGGTAGAATGGGTCCAAAAATTTGCATGGTCCCATCCCATGGCCAGCCCACCATTGCGCAGGTGTAAAAAAATAAAAAAATAAATTAAGAAAAAAATAAAATAAAATCAATGGAGACGTATTTTTGCAAGACAAACCCACTGCTGCTACTGTAAAAATTCAAGCATTTAAAATAGCTAATTTTTGCATGTTTCTGTGGTGCTTTGGTGGTTTTTTGGACCACGATTTCAAAAAAATAAATTGCAGTCGCCATTTTGGATCCCCCACCGCATGGCATATGGAGACAACGAGGATGCCCCCCCCAGCCTGGTACCAGCAGCGCAGCAGTAGCCAAGGAGAGGGGGGAATCCCCCCAATAAACCACCCTTCTGGCCTGGTAGTCACCCTCAGACAGTTTTCGCCTGCTTTTTTGTCCGGGAATCGGGTTTTTTTACTTTTAAAAACTTTTTTTTTCTGTGCCGCTTGGCATCGTGTGATCGCCGCGATGCCAGGAACGACAACAACAAATCAGACCCAATTATTCGTTCGTCGGTTCGAGTTCGAGTTCTGGCGGCATAATTCCCGTTACTGTTTCTGTTCCGTAACGGAAACGAGTAACGGAAACGGAAATGGGAATTCCGCTAAGTCGTGCCCATGTCTATTCTGCATTATTGTGAGGCAATTGGTCTTAAAAATCATATAAAATATACCTGTAGAGGTGGCCTATGTAAGAAATCTATACAATTTGTGTATGTTTGTGTGTAAGAATATTAAGGGTTGGGGCCCATGGGGACGATCTGCTTTCCCTTTGCTACTTTGTATTGTTATTTTGAGGATTTTTGGCAAACATAACAGGTATCGGAAATGTTTCGATAAGGAAAACTTGAAAAATTAAGATTTATAAACAAACAAATGCTAATTCCCCCACACCATTTTGCTTACTATGTGGTCACATAATTGCATTTCTTAGCAAGTCATAGTTACAGTTGGCTGTTGAATCAATGAATCTTACAGAGGAGTTAATACATCAAATGCCCTTTGATTCAATGGGCCAACTCTAGTTGCACCTTACTATAAGAAACAACGTCATAGGACACAGAAGAAATATGATTATGAGCTGTAGATGAACATCTAGAGTTTTCAGGTTCCAGCAATTCTACTGCAGTTGTTTTCAGACTTGGTTCACCAAATGTTCTTGGATCATAGCTCTCAAAACCCCCAGGTAGCACAGCTAATGGTGAAGGTTTTGGATAATTTTAGCCAAGAACTTCTGTGGACCCCAAGTTTGAGAATGACTGTTCTGCTTTTAAAATTTCTGCTCCATTTTTTCTTTAAGCAAGAGGTAACTCTTTCTTGTTGTTGATCTGCTCAGTAGGTTGCTAGTACGTGCACAATAAAGAAAGCAGTATACACAAGTCTGTACCTTTGGCTAACTGTAAATAAGCCCACATTTTTATTCTTACAAATATCTCAGAGTGAGCTATGAAGACTTTAAGTGCCAGTTAATGAGAAAGAGATGGGCTTTGGGGAACTTGCAGCTATTCTCCTATATGGGGATTTCTGTACTTCTACTGAGTAGCAAAAAGGAGAATTTTACCAGAGATTCAAAACTCTATAACAGTTACAGATGGCTCTGAGACAGTGCTGCTTTGAACCAATCAAATATCTGAAAATTATGATTTGCAATCGTTTTTCAATGTAGGTGTCGTGCTAGAAAGTGCAAATTGGATTGAGTTAGCATTAAAGTGTCCTCCTGTCCTGCTTTTCTTACTGAGCAGGCACTCTCTTGTCAGCAACGATTTGTTGGACTGCTGTGCAGCAGATGAATGACATATCTCCTGCCTGACTTTTAGAAAACTAATTCAGGGAAAAGGAAGTACCTTCACGGGCTGCAATTTTTCATGAATAACTCTAGTTCTCTGTTAAGATATTCACCAGTACATAAAGACCATTTTTCTAAAAATATATTTTGGATGTGTGTCATTGCAGGATAGCTTGATGTATCTGCTGACAGATGAATTTTGTGGGAGGTAATTTCATACAACTAGCAGTAACCAATGTGTTAGCTTCCACCTACATTTGTGCTCTGAGAATAGCAAAAAATAAAATGTTGTGGGGTTTTTGGAACTCCTTCCCATAAGAGATAATATTATTTATAAAATTTAAATTTTTAAAATTGTTTTCTTTAAATACCAATGAGGCACTGTGTTTCTGTGGTTGATTCCTGTCACACACAGAATCATTATCATAATAGTTCTTCCCTTAAGATGTGTCTATATAAAATGCTCCCAGTTGATTTTAAAAAAAAAGAGAGAGGAAGAAACCACCTTATTATATATGTGCAAATCTGTCTGACCTCTATTCTTTGTTGCTAAGGATTATATGTAAAGCTGTCAACAATAAAAACAATGGGTATGCCACTTTTCTGATTATCCTGTAGAAGGCACTTTTAGTAAGGCTATCCTTACTGAAATAATAAAATTTTATCTTTATCAAATACAGATTTGTTATGATCAGTTATAGATGGTGGGGTTTTTTATGAGTATTCAAAAGAGAACTGGACTGTTGACTTAAGAGTGCCAACATAGAGTGAACCCACTTCATGCAGCCATTCCTGTCATGGTAAAGCTTTAACTTCTAAAAATAGGTCAGTATCAACATTCCCTCTAAACCACTGATGGCGAACCTATGGCACAGGTGCCAAAGATGGCACTCAGAGTCCTTTCTGTGGGCACCCGGCATCGCCCATTCATAGCCACCTGTATACAGGTTAAATTACTGTACTGGCACTTTGCAAAAAAAAAAAGTGGGTTTTGAATTGCAGTTTGGGCACTCGGTCTCTAAAAGGTTCGCCATCACTGCTCTAAACCCTCCCCCCCCCCAGCCTGAAATAAAGAGGCAAGACAGCAGCTTTTGTATTAAACACTTCCTTGCAAATCTTACTAGTGACAACATCCTCCTGTCCCCAAACATACTTTAAGTTCCAGGCGGAGGGTGGCAACGTTAGTTGGGGCGGAGGGTGGATAGATGAGGTCCATGTATTGGATTAAAGGAAATACCTACTCCAGGTAGACTCTCACAATAATGCCTGCATGAATGAAAAGCGCCGGGAACGAGTTCCTTCAACAATGATCAGACTTTTTCCATTTAATTTTCTCCTTGTCTTTGTCTTATAGCTTATATTTTTGTTCTCCAACCTCCCTATTTAACCGTTCAAAAACATCAATATACTCTCCCCTCAGAATCTTCTCTATCATGACCAGGAATAAGTGGTCACCCACTCATCCCTATCAGGGAGGTCTGCATAAGATACCCTGTTCACTTTAGCATCCCAGGCTGTGCTGTCAGCTACAGACCTTTCTCCTTGCCTGTGTTCAGTCTGTGTTTCCACAAGAGAAGGCTCAGCTGTCTCTGGCAAAGTTTGGGTGGCAGCCTCGGATAAAACGGCATGTGTTGAATGTGAAACAAGAGCCAAGGTCAAATGAACTGGCACCCTCTGACAGCCGGTAACCCACAGCCAAGCCCCCGTGTGTGGTTTGCTAAATTTAAGATTACCCTTACCTCAATCCACATTGCCAGCAGTCACCATAGAGTATCTGCGGGCTTCCAGACATCAGGTGCTCAAAGGGTTCAAGATGGCTGCACCTCCATCACCCACATCAGCATCCTCCTCCTCCAATACCCGCCTGGCACCATGGCGTTCAACTGGTTTATCTTCAACATCACTTGGAGGGCTGAAGTCTGGACACTCTGCACTTCCTGCTAACTGGATATACAAGGACAATCACACACACACACACACACACACACACACACACACACACACAAAGCAATGCAGGAAAACATCAATTCCACCATCCATTTTAGCTCAGTCATCGTCCTGGCCTTGGACTCTCTCCTAGACAGCCTGGGGCCAAAGGACTCTGCCAAACCCTTCTCCTTTACCCTTTCTTTTTCTAATGCTCTTAACTTCTCGGAAATTACCCAAAAAGCTGGATAATCCTCCTTGTCCAAGGAAGAGACTCTAGGGGGCGATATCTCAGGGATTCTCCTTTTGGCAGGCTTCTTCCCCCTTCCCCCAGACTTCCCTTTCTTGGGGGCCATTGCTGCTTCAACCATGGCCTAGACACACGTTGCAGGTGCCACTCAAACTGGTGTTCAATACCCATATATCCTAATAGTACAATTAATATATTATTTACAACTTAGATTATGTATTTATTATTACTTTTAATTTTTAATTTTATCTTTTTTTAAATTTATCTTTATTATTATTATTGCACTATTATTATTATTTTACAATAATTCTGTATTCCCTGTTTTATTTATTCTGTATAATCTTTACCTTTACCTTTTCCTTTTCCTTTCCTTTCCTTTTATTTTATTTTTTTCCTTTCTTTTTTTCTTTTCTTTTCTTTTCTTTCTTTTCTTTTTTTTTTTTTGCTCAAAAGCTTAATGGACCAGACACCAAACCACCCAAAATTCTACTGTAAGTTCCACCTAACCCTGTGTCTTCTCCCCAAACCCCCAAAATACTAATTTATTCACCCCACCCCCCCCCACCCCACCCCACCCTCCCTCAGGCATTGCAGGAGGCTTGTCTGCCACCCAAACCCCAGCACTCCATGCTCTCCTTCCTAGGCAACACCCCTGCTGCATCCCACTCCTGAACTCTTCCTCCCCAGGCCCCTTTCCCCACCTACCGTCTGAGCTGTGCCAAGGCACAGCTCACTTTGACAGAGCAGCAAAAGCCCACAGTGGAGGCAGCAGCAGCGTGACAATGAAATTGAAAGCTGATCCCGCTGTTACGCTGTGCTCTGCTAGTCACCGTGGCACCAGGAGGAAGACCCAGGGCAAGTTGGGGCACTTCTTTAAATAGACTGCCCCATGTAAAATGGCTCCGTTTCAAGCCTCTTTGTGCAGGGGGGACAAAGAACCCCCATGTCAGATCAGCCACACACAAAGGTTCTGATGGCTCTGCAGCTATGCAGCACTGTATTTATGCTGTGCATCCACAGTTAGTGTTGCCATTTATTTCTGGTTGCAACAGGACCTTTGGATTCACAGGGTAGATTTTCTGCCTTAGTGCTGGTGGAAAATTAATAGGAATATTGGTCGGAACATATTGGCTGTTTACATTTGCTTAAAAGAGGTTGTGTAAAACTTTGTGGAAGACTGCTGCTCCTTAATGGCCTGCTCGTTGCATTCCCAGGTACATGCCTGATGTGATGAACTACAAAAATGGCACTGGGGCCATCTGTACCCACTCTTGATTTAACATACCTCATGTTTGGTTTCTGCTGTTGCAGGAATAACGGGAAGATAGAATCATAGAATCATAGAATCATAGAGTTGGAAGAGACCTCATGGGCCATCGAGTCCAACCCCCTGCCAAGCAGGAACCCCCATCACAATATTCCCGACAGATGGCCATCCAGCCTCCGCTTAAAGACCGTCAAAGAAGGAGACTCTACCACCCTCCGTGGCAGCATATTCCACTGCCAAACAGCTCTAACTGTCATGAAGTTCTTCCGAATGTTCAAATGGAATCCCTTTTCCTGTAGTTTGAAACCATTGCCCCGAGTCCTAGTTTCTGAAGCCATGGAGAACAAACCTGTTCCCTCTTCAATATGACATCCTTTCAAATATTTAAACATAGCTATCATATCCCCTCTCAGTCTTCTTTTTGAAAGGCTGAACATTCCCAGTTCCCTAAGCCGTTCTTCATAAGACATCTCTTCCATGCCTTCAACCATCCTAGTTGCCCTCCTCTGTACCCGCTCAAAGTTGTCAACATCCTTTTTAAACTGAGGCGCACAGAACTGGACACAGTACTCCAGGTGGGGCCTGACCAGAGCAGAATAGAGTGGCACTATCACCCTCTTGATCTAGACACTATGGTTCTGTTGATGCAACCAAGAATCACATTGGCTTTCTTGGCCGCCGCATCACACTGCTGGCTCATGTTCAATTTGTGGTCCACCAAGACCCCCAAATCCCTTTCACAGGTACTATTCTCTAGCCAAGTGTCCCCCATCTTATATCTGTGCAATTCATTCTTTCTACCTAGATGTAGCACCCTACATTTCCCTCTGTTGAAGTCCATTCCATTAGCTTTGGCCCAGACTTCTAATCTGTCAAGGTCCTTTTGGATTTTCATCCGATCCTCTAGGGAGTTAGCCACCCCTCCCAATTTGGTATCGTCTGCAAATTTAATTAGCGTACTCTCTATTCCTTCCTCCAAGTCATTAATAAAGATATTGAAGAGCACTGGTCCAAGAACAGAACCCTGGGGCACCCCACTGGTCACGTCTCTCCAAGATGCCATTCAGTAATGCTGACATGATATGATTCTCATCCCTTTATAACAGCATTTATCATTAAAAAAAGAGAAAAGAAGAAGAAGAGCAAGACTGTTGTATTTTGGGAAGCTCTCCATTTGACCCAGAGCATAGACACAGTACTCTTCCTCTCTTCAATCTGTTGCTCATTGTATGAGAAAAGAATTGAAGTGGGTGAAAATAATGTTCTCCTGTCTTCAAGTGTGCTTTCCGTACCCTTTCAGCATGGCTGAATAGGGCATGTGAGGAAATGTGACTATCTAAACTATTGATCTACATTAATCTAATAAATCATATGTTGTTATGTGCTATCAACCAGCCTACTGTGCAGAGACCTTAACGGATAAAGGATAAAGGATACTATAGTCCAGGGCTGTCCAACAGGTAGACCGTGGGCTACTGGTAGTCCACGAAGGGTTCAAAAGTAGTCCGCCAGGCATCAATAAAAAAAGTGAGGGGATAAGTTCTCCACTCCTCCCTCCCTCATCCCAAGGATCACTACTGCCCCAGCAAAGTTCTGGGTCTGTCAGCCCACTGTCTTAGCTGAGCGGGCAGTTCAAGGGCCATGAGCATGTGCTCAGAATGGATAAAAATGATAAGTAGAGGTATTAGTGTAGTAGCCCTCAGGCACTTTAGGCCGGAAAAAGTAGCCCTCAGCCTGTTCAAAGTTGAACAGCCCTGCTATAGTCTATTTCTCAAGGGTACCAGCGTGCAGAAGACAGGGCTACAATATGTGGTATGGCTGGACAAATACACAGTGCTACATGATTATCTCTCATTTTGTGTACTTGACACAATGAAATAAATCCTATGGGAGCATTCTAGAGATCCATTCCTTTGTGTTTATAACTGACACACAATTAGTTATGATTAGAAAAAGCTTATAATTCTGTATGCTGTAATCATCTTCTCGTTTACATACACTATTGACTTTAGTAGCTGTTATGTGTAGATTTGTACTACTTGCAGAGCTTTGATTTATTAGAAAGGAAGAATGGAATTTTCTTTCTTTCTTTCTTTCTTTCTTTCTTTCTTTCTTTCTTTCTTTCTTTCT
>JAHTLZ010003399.1:5390045-5410013 GCA_023846285.1 Phrynocephalus versicolor
TCTTTCTTTCTTTCTTTCTTTCTTTCTTTCTTTCTTTCTTTCTTTCTATGCCAATATGCCTTTTCAAGGGACCAGGATGATGCCAAGTTATCAACCACTTTTTATCTTATCCAAGTGATTTGAAAATGTGCAAAATTTATTAATAACATAAACAAATAGATTTTTTTAAAATTCCATTTTAAAAACCAATGTGTGCAAGAATACATGTGCACAAATATGCACATTCACAGGACAAGCACAGAAGGTGATGCTAAAAAATGCAGACACTTTGTCTGATATGCATCTTTTTAAAAGCCCATTAAACGAAGTAATAGGTTTTGCAGTTTTATATAGCTTGCACCCTCATGGTGCTATTAAATATTAAATATTTAATTAAATATTTAATTCCTTAACATTATTATGACTGTTTTGCTTTCCCTTTAAAATGTAATTGTGAAAGCATGGGAGGGACAGTTTTGCTATAGTAGCAAGACGTTGGCAGATATCTTGGTTTTGCTGGGTATCTGGTAATATTGAAATCCAGGAGGCTCTTCCTTACATGAAACAGATTATATTAGTTATTAATTTTATGACATATTTTAATATAATGTTTGTGAAATGCTGTGCTCTGTTACATGTGCTGCTATTTTATATGCACTTTTAGATTGTAATTGTGGATGCTGGTCCATGATCATAATAAATACTCATTCATTCATTCATTCATCTGTGAAGTGGTCTGTGAAGTGGAGCAGTTTCATAGCAGCTACTTCTATCCCTGACTTCAGTGTAAAAAATGTGCTTTTTCAGACAGCACCTCACAGAATTTCCACCACCCCCACAGAGGGGGGGAAATACTATACTAAAGGGTACCATATAAAAGTTTT
This sequence comes from Phrynocephalus versicolor, assembly GCA_023846285.1. NCBI lineage: Eukaryota > Metazoa > Chordata > Lepidosauria > Squamata > Agamidae > Phrynocephalus > Phrynocephalus versicolor. Next base: position 5,390,909 of record JAHTLZ010003399.1, read on the forward strand.
GCCTCTAGTCTGTTCAGCATGCATCAGGCATCAGAGCAAGACACAATACATCACGTGCATGTATAAAATACACTACATAGAGTTGCCTACTTGCTTTTTAAACTTGCTGTCCCATAATCTCTCATGCATACAGAGTCTACAAGATTGTCATATGCAATCTATTGTATTCACACAAGTAATGGAGAATTTCTGTACCCTTCTTGGGTGTTTCAGCTTAGTCCCAATTACAGCAGATCCACTGAGTGAAAAGGAAGTGTTCATTTAACCTTCCAGCTATTCAGTGGGTTCAGTCCCAACTACAGTGAATCCTCAAATGGATTTCACTCTGTATTTTTCAATCTGAAAAGTGACACTGAAAAAGAAAAAAGATATTTCATCCTCCTCTCAATATGCCATTAAGTTTTTTTTCTCTTTTTAGACCCTTCCACAATTAAATCTTACCAAACATCCTCTAAAAAAACAACTGGGTGCTAGATTTGTGTCCTACATACAGTGTATGGTGCTGGTGGTGCAGTGCCTTCATATCACTGGCAACATATGTTGACCCCATGAATAAGCAATCTCCAAAATGTCCTGTCCTCATCAGCCACGCTTAGTTCTTGAAAACTCATTCCTATGGGTTCTTTAGGGAGTCAGCCCATCTCATATTTCATCTTCTTCTTTTCCTGCTGCATTCAACCTTTTGAAGTATTTTTGGCTTCCTGCCTTCTCATGGTACAGCCAATGTAGGACAACATACTTTTAATTGATTTTTCATTCACAGGAATAATGTGTGCTGTAAGATAATTGGAACAATAGCTCAGAGCCTAAGTAGCATGCTATGTCAGGCTATGTCTGTCTGTCTGTCTGTCTGTCTGTCTGTCTGTCTGTCTGTCTGTCTGTATGAGATTTTTATACCACCCATTGGCAGCAAGGCCACTCTGGGTGGTTTACAACAAAGTTACAACAAAATTAAATAATTTGAGTAAGACATTAATTCTAAAAAACAATATTTTCATGAAGTATATAAAGCTTGAGCAGATGCTAGATACCTCCCAGTAAAATAGTTTTGAGGGAGGGAGGGAGGGAAGAAAAGAGCTTTTTCTCTTGAACACAGTCAGTAGCTATTTAGATTTCAGCCAGCCATGTAATGCAGTCCAGCATGGAAAATTGGTTCTTAAATAAGAGCAGCTGAGTATTCATTCAGATACTGTATGATAGAAAAGAATCCTTAAAAGAGTTCACCTCGAAGCCTAACTTCTCATGTGAAAAAGAGGTGATTATTGGAAACATATCTAGTCTTATATTAAAGTCATATATAGATTTTTTTTTCCAACTTACCAGTAACACATGGAGATGAATCCCTGTTGATGGATAACAGAGCAGTGTTATTATGCTTGTTAAGTCTTTCCTCAGTTACTCACCTACAATATTTATTTATTTATTTATTTATTTATTTATTTATTTATTTATTTATTTAAGCATTCTACCCTACGTTTCTCTTTCCAAAGGGCCCAAGGCAGCTTACATAATTCAAAGACAATATTTAAAGCAATAAATAAATAAATAAATAAATAAATAAATAAATAAATAAATAAATAAATAAATAAATAAATAAATAAATTTTGTCATCCTCTCACAAGCAGGTGAAGCAAACATTCTCTTACTTACTGGTTCCCTGAGTGATATTTTTAAATGGATTCTTGTGCCTTACCGCTTTTGAGGAGCTGCTCCTTCCATATTTAATCTGGTATTTGTTTGATCCTTTTTAATATTTGAAAACTTGTCTAAGGATGGCAAAGATGGGATTAGTGTAGCCTCCTGCGGGTAGCAAAAAAGAAGGACCTCTCCTGATTATCTTAACACTAGGGATGGGCACCTTGTGAAAAATGACACATTTTCATCATTTTGTAAGCTTACAAAATGTTACAAAATGACACAGCAAACAACATATTGTCAAGAAATGAAATGAAACACCAGTTTTTGTTTCAGAAATGAAACTAATTGTCCTATTGGTGGGAAGCCTCTTGATCTAACCATCTTGAGAACAGGAGGTATATTTTTAAACTGATTTATTTGTTTTCCTTCCTTCCCTCCCATGCCTCAGCTATTGAGACAGCTGATCTCCAGTCTTGATCTGCCTGCAGCTAGCCAGGAGCTGAGCTCTTTCCTTCCCTTTCTTGCTGGCTCTGCCTGGGTCTGCAAGTTGATTTAAAGTTTAAACTGATTGTTTTCCTTTCCTAATTAAATTGGATTGTGGAAGTTTTTTAAAAAAATATTTTTCTTCATCCACCGCCAATCAGGTGTTGAGCTTATCTCTCTGATCTTCTTGATCTGAAGTGCAGCAGCTAGCCATTAATTTTCCTGCTTGTTTACAGAGGGTTCTTTGTTTGAAAGCAAATTTATTGGAAGGTTTAAGTAGAGTCTTTGATTTAGGGCAGTGGGATCCCTATTATTTATAGCCTTGCGAATCGTTTTGTTTCATGATGAAAATTCTTTTAAAAATCTGTTATTAAAGAAGCAAAACACAATGAAGACTGAAACGAAACAAAATGAAATGAAAAGCTATATTTCCGTTTCTTGCCCATCTCTACTTAATACCCATTGCCAAGATACATGAGGTGTTGAATAACTGCTTCTGGAATTGAAGATGGTTTGTGCCGATAATATATCTAACCTTAACGCTTATCCTTAAGAGTACAGTGGAACCTTGACTTACATGCTGCTTGACTTACAGCATATTTGACTTGCAGCAAGAAGGGGCCTGTTTGACTTGAGTCGCAGGCTTTGACTTACATCTCGGAGCCCTGGCGCAAGGTACCGGAATCGGGTGGCAGCCACAACCCAGCATCGTGGCTGCCGCCTCCAAACTGCTCCTGCCTTCTTCCCCTCCTCCGGCAGCGGCGGCTTCAGCGAGGCCAGCTCTGAGCACCTGGAGCTGGTCTTCGGCCTCACCGAAGCCGGTGCTGCTGCCGGAGGAGAAGAAGGGCCGGGAGCTCAGGGCTGGCCTCACTGGTTAAACAGTCAGTTCAGTCTTGTAAAAAAATCTGGCTGCAGAAGTCTGGTCCACAATGGAAGTATTTTAGTTGGGGAGCTGTAAAGTTGTGGCACTCTAATGGTAAGCATAGAGTTGTTCAGAACTTGGAACGTCAGGTTAAAAATCAGTAAAACTTAAATGTTAGACATTGTTGCTATGGACATTAAAAAGTGGAGGCATATAACTTGTGGACTATAATTCCACTGCCTCCTCCTCTCTTTGAAGAGACATTTCATTTACATCCCCACAAGGAGTCTCCTATCCCAGTCAACTTTGTGTTAAATTGCTGTTTTCGGGGGTCTTTTTCATCATCTGGAACGGATTAATCCGCTTTCCCATTACTTTCTATGGGAAATGTTCATTTGACTTAAGTCATGTTTGACTTAAGTCTAGACCACTGGAACAGATTAATGACGTAAGTCAAGGTTCCACTGTATCTGCAAAGAGGGAGCAGGGACAGTTTGCAGGAACTTTGTGGGAGGGTGTATGTCTCAAGTTCTATCTTGAGATGCTTGCAACCTGAACGGATCAGAAATGGGGAATTCAGCAGATATTCTGTCCATCTGTAGCTCAGAATCACTGAGTCAATTTCAAGGACAATGTGAAGGATGCATACTGGTATCTACACAGATCTGTTCTCCTCCTAGGTGACCTGAACAGGAGATACAGATCTCCAATGTAGCTACAGGATTAAGAAACAGTGAGCTTCAAGGGACAGGGATATTCAGTTCTTTGTTTGTATTATAAATTTTACTTACTGCTTTAATGTGCAGTGGGGAACTCTTCTTAATGTTATTAATCTTTGCACTCCAGCAAATGTAGCGTCCTGATATTATATGCTGTATGCTGTCGTAAATTGGTTAAGGGCTGTGCTGAAGTGAAGATATACTATGTCTACAACATTCCCTTTGTCTATCAGAGAGATAAAAAAAGATTAGATTAGTCTGGCAGAATTTGACCGATCCATGTTGGCTTCAAGTTATTACTGCATTGTTTTCTAGGTGCTTGCATAAAGGCAAAGGTAAAGGTTCCCACCGCACATGCATGCTAGTCATGCCCTACTCTAGGGACAGTGCTCATCTCCATTTTCAAGCCAAAGAGCCAGTGTTGTGCAAGTCTGTGGCCACGTGGCCAGCATGGCTGCATGGAACACTGTTTACCTTCCTCCTTACCTATTTATCTACTTGCATTTACATGCTTTTGAACTGCTAGGTTGACAGGAGTTGGGGTTAACAGCGGGGGCTCGCTCTGCTTCATGGCACCTGGGATTCAAACTGCTGAGCTCCTGAATTTGCAGCTGACCGTTTCAGCATTCTAGTCTGCTGAGCCACCATGCCCCTAGGTACTTGCATAGTGACTGTTTTATAATCTATTACAAAAATTTCCCTGGGATTGATGTCAGTTCTTCCTTTCCCCCTTTTTGATGATAGAGACATTAGCCATTGTCCAGTCATTTGGTCCCTCACCCATTTCCCATGATTTCAAGAAAATAATGGACAGTGGCTGCGACAGTTCTTTAGATAGTTCCTTCAATACTCTTAGATGCAATATATCTGGCCGTAAGACTGGAGAACTGAACTCGATATTTGAACTTGTTTAAGGTAATGAGGTATTCCTTGACTATTTGTTTATCAGTTTCTAGCTTCAACCTTCTTCCCTCCACTTGCCCTTCACATTGATTGGCCTGGAGGATCATAGCCTTTTCTTTGGGAGAAGACTGAGCTAAAATAGGAATTGAACATATTTCTTTTTCCATTTCTGTTCATTACCTGATGAACTGTTTCTTTTACCATATTTTTCTAAGACTCCCCCATGTATAAGACAACCCCCCCCCAAATGTTATGCTGAAGGGTATTATAGTTGCACTGCAGGTAGTGCATAATAAGTAACTATGTAAAATAGCAAAAATAAAATAAAATAAAATAAAATCTAAATATAACTCTGATGTCTCTAAATGTACTGTCTCTATATGACTTGAATCTGTCTATAGCTACCAGCAAAGTAACATGAGCACAGATCTAGACACTTATTAGATCACCAACTTAATAAGTAAGCCATACTTATCCTTGGTTAAGATTTATTTAAATCATTGAAACTTACTTTTTTCCAGTGAGAGGTGATTGACATAATTATTTATTTATTGTATTTTATTTTGGATATTTTATGCCACCTTTCTCCTTGAAAGGACCCAAGGCAGCTTACAATAAAGAGGGACAATATACAGTCCAGAAAATTTAAGACATATTCAAACTTAACAACTGGAAATTAGAAAAGGCATTAACATTAAAAGGTAACATTAAAACTAAAAAGATCACATGAATAGTTAAAAGAGATAAACAAATTACATAATAAAGGAAGGAAAGTAACATGGAAAACACAGGTGTACTTATGAAGTCAGTCAATGAAATCATACATGGTAACCCATCTAAAAAGTCACATAACAGGTGCTCCATCATTCAGGGAAAGCTTGCCTGCAGAAGAAGGTCTTTGCCTGATTCTGGAAAGACATCAGATATGAGGCAGTACTGGCTTCCAGTGGGAGGGAGTTCCAAAGTTTGGGGAAAGCACCAGAATACAGTAAATACAATAAAATAATAAATAAAAGCCACCACTATATGAATTGTGCCCAATAGCTGATTGGTAGCCAGTGGCGTCGCTTTCATAGGGGTATAATGTGATCTCTGTACCCTGCCCCAGTCAGCAATCTGGCTGCTGCATTTTGGACCTGTTGAAGTTTCCTCAAATAGAGCACATAACAGTAGTCTAGCCGATAAGCCACTAGGGTATGTATTATCGTGGCCAGACCAGGTTTTTCAAGAATTCTTTCTCAGACCAGGTTTTTCAGTAAATGGCGTACTAACTTTAATTGTGCAAATGCACTCCTGACCACCACTGTGACCTAGGCATCTAAGTTCAAAGATGAGTCCAAGAGCACTCCCAAGCTGTGCACCTCTTTTTTCCATTGGAGGGTGATCCCATCCAGTACAGGTTGCATCCCTGTAGTTCCTTACTGAAGCTAAGCATTGCTCTAAAGTCGAAATAGCTTCCTTGGAATCCGGAGGTGACGAGAGGTAGAGTTGGGTGTCATCGGCATTCTCATGACACGTAACTCCAAAATTCCTGATAATCTCTCCCACTGCTTTCAAATTAATGTTAACTAACATAGGAGACAGAACAGAATCCTAAGGGAACCCACTAGTCAGTGGCCATGGATTCGAACTTGAATCCTCTAACACCACTTTCTGCATTCTCTCCTGCAGGAAGGACTTGAGTCACTAAGACAGTGTCCCCAAATCCCATTTCAGAGAGATCCTGTGGTCAATTGTGTCAAAAGCAACTGAGAGGTCTAATAAAACTAAAACAGAGACAGATCTCCTATCTATTTCCCAGCATAGGTCATCTACCAAGGCAACCAATGCCATTTCAGTCTCATAACCAGGCCTGAAGCCAGATAGAGCAAGAGTTTATCTCTGTCAGAAACCTCTGGAGCTGCGAGGCCACAACCCGCTCTAGTATTTTCCCTAAGAATTGGATATTTGATACTGGTCGATAATTGCTCCGTATTGTTGGATCTAAAGAGGGTTTTTTAAACAGTGGTTTTACCATTGCCTCCTTTGCCACATATTGGCATATTGCCACATATGGATGTGGTGCCCTATAAGTCCTGGAAAAGGCAGTACTATTTTCCCTGGGAGTGAGAGCTTCCAGGGCTTAAAATCAAATCTACTTGAATCTTAATCTTCTTAAATCCTTAGTCCTGATCTCAGGCATTGGGAGAGGTGAGAACAGGGGCTTGACAGTCACCTGATTATTTATTTATGAGTCTTAAAATAAATAAATTCTGCTCATGCTGAGAGCCACATATTTCTTCATATGCTTACAGCGAGGAAAGATGGCCTTCAGATAATGAATATAAATAGATACTAGATTTAATAAGATTAGACATTTATTTTTGGCCTTCTGGCATTATTTCCTCTTTGTTCAGTCTATCCTCCTGAAACAAAGTGTATTTCGACACTAAGGAAGTCCATAGCTATTACCTGCATTGAAGGGAGTGTGCTAGCCCAAACCCATCCATCATCATGTTGAACACAAATGCAGCTATCTGAAGAGGAAGAAGCTCTTATATCCTGACTACTGCTCCATATGAGTCTTCACCCTGCCTCGCTGGCATTTTGTCTCTCAGGGAGAGGCTACTCATCTTCCGCGTTCTATGTTACAAACATTATTGAGGTTCATTCTGGGCTATTGAGTTGCACCTCTGGGTGCCTCTCTGACCCACTAAGAAGACAGTCTGTGACGTATGGGTAAGGAGTCAAGGATTAGGGTTAGGGGGTTAGGGGGCTAGGGCAGGTTTTAGGGGGCTTTTTGGCACATCCCAAAAGTCTCCATGGCCAAGTGGCCATGCGATTGGTGGGATGGCTCCAAAAATTTGCATGGTCGTCCCCTCCCACATGGCTGGCCAGGCCACTGGGCCAGCCCATCATTGCACACTGCGCAGGTGTAAATAAAATAAAATAAAATAAAATCAATGGAAGACAGAGGAGGAGAGGAGAGACATTTTGTTGCAAGAAAAAACCCACTGCTACTGTGAAAAATCTGGCAGTTTATAAATTTCCGCGTGTTTCTGTTGTGCTTGTGTGTTTTTGGACCACGATTTCAAAAACAATATTGCGTTCGCCGCCCCATTTTGGATCCCCCGCCCGCACCGCATGGCATGGCGAGTCCGGCTGCCCAGGACGGGGGGGAGGCAGGACCCCCCCTCCAGACCAGAAACCCCCTCCTCCGGTAGGTGCCCTGAGGCACGGCAGGCATTTTCCGTCTGCTTTTTGGCCCGGGAATGGGTGGGGGGAGAGTTTAAAAGTTTTTTCCTGTGCCGTCCGTGCCGCTTGCTTGCGCTTTAATTGCGGCGGCCGGTGGCGAGACTGGGCTTTTTGCTGGCTGCCCGCCCGCACCGCATGGCATGGTGACTTGAGTCCGGCTGCCCAGGATGGGAGGGAGGCGGGACTCCCCCTCCAGAAACAAACCATCCCTCCGGTAGGTGCCCTGCGCCCTTAGTCAAGCAGGCATTTTTCCGCCTGCTTTTTGGCCCGGGAATGGGTGGGGGGAGAGTTTAAAAGTTTTTTCCTGTGCCGTCCGTGCCGCTTGAGCCGGCGGCGAGACTCGTGCCGTGTGGCTTGTTGCTGCTGCGAGCCTGCGGCGAGTCCCACCAGAGCAGCCCAGGACGGAGGGGGGGGCCGGGACCCCCCCTCCAGACCAGAAACCCCCCCTCCGGTAGGTGCCCTGCGCCCTTAGTCAAGCAGGCATTTTTCCGCCTGCTTTTTGGCCCGGGAATGGGTGGGGGGAGAGTTTAAAAGTTTTTTCCTGTGCCGTCCGTGCCGCTTGAGCCGGCAGCGAGACTCGTGCCGTGCGGCTTGTTGCTGCTGTGAGCTTGCGGTGAGTCCCACCAGAGCAGCCCAGGAGGGAGGAGGGGGAGGCCGGGGACCTCCAGAAACCACCCCTCTTGTAGGTGCCCTGAGGCACCAGGACGGAGGAGGGGGGGAGGCCGGGGACCTCCAGAAACCACCCCTCTGGTTGGTGCCCTGAGGCACCGCAGGCATATTTCCGCCTGCTTTTTGGCCAGGAACCGGGTTTTTTAACTTTTAAAAACTTTTTTTCTGTGCTGCGTGGCATCGCGCGATCGCGCGATGCAAGTAACGAGCACGACAAATCAGACCAAAATTGTTCGTTCGTCGGTTCGAGCTCGAAGTCTGGCGGAGTAATTCCCGTTACCGTTTCCGTAGAGTAACGGAACCGAGTAACGGAAACGGGAATATCGCTAAGTCGTGCCCATCTCTAGTGTAGTGACAAGCTTTATCCCCATACCACTTCTGTTTTTTTTTTAAAGTAACACTGTTTAGCCTGGTAGCCTTCTGTGTTTGCATTTTTACAACAGATCAAATACTTTGAAAAGATCAAACTTGCTGACCTTGAAAGAGAATGATTTAGTCCCAGACCCCATTTTTATTTTGAAAGAGTTCAGGCATCCTTGACAGACTTTAAAAATAACCATTTAAAGGAGAAAAAGTCTGAGTTTCTGGACTAAACTGCCAGAATTCTAAAGGTAAGGATAAAGTTTAAAAGCACAGGAAGGATTGAAAGTTTAACCCTATTAGTTAGGACCACATTCAGTGATTGTGTTGAAAAACAGTTCTGAGAATTGTTTTGTGTTTGGGCAAGAAGTGTTTAACTGATGAAAAAAGGAGTCTGCTTCTGGGATTTTCTCGTTATTTATTTATTTATTTATTTATTTATTTATTTATTTATTTATATGAGTTATATTCTGATTTTTCCTTGCTTAGTATTACTTTGTAAATGGAAGTGATTACAGATGAGCACAAACCACCAGTTTGGTCGTTTGTGATGGTTTGTCCTTCGATGAAACAAGGTGTTTAACTCTTCCCAGCTTCACCTCTTCTGGCAAGGTGCTCACTCAGAGGCAGCACCTTGGCTTTCCTACCTTGGTTCTCCAGACGAATGGGCACCCACTAGAGGAAAACTGGTTTGATGAAATGACGAACTGGCATGAACTGCCAAACCGGAGATTTCTGCTCATCTGTTGTAATGATCAGAAGTGGATTTCCTGTAGATCACTGTCAACATTCTAGCTGCCCTTTGCTATGTAAAATTTGAAAATCATTTTTCTTGCTAGCAATGTGGGTATGATACTGTGCAGCAATATCATGTAATTTTCTTGCTAAGCCTTTGACTCTGTTAATCTGTATGGAATTAGCTGACTCTTGTGCGGCAATCACACACACCAAATGTCACCTTCCTCTTCCCAATTGATTTTATGCTGGAAATCTGCAATCACATGGCACATGGCTGTTAGCAAATCATTTCCCAGTGAGCATGCTAACTGCTGATGATTTCTTGTTTGGCCAGAGGCTTTTGTTGTTGCAGATCTTTTAAAAAATGTGTTGCCGCATGTGTGAACAGACTTATCACAACTTTTTTGAACTACTGTCACTGTGCATGTCCTTTTAAACTGTTTTAAATTTTATTTTTATTTTTCCTTGGCATTTGTGTCAGTGCATCAGCTAATTTCTGTCAAATGGTGTCAACAAGAAGGTCTAGGCTCTTATTGAATTGGAAGGAAAGGGCTTGTTAACCCAAAAACATGCTGGGACACATATTCCACAATAAATAAATAAATACCATGTGAAAGTAAAGCATGACAGAAACATATTTTAAAAAGAATACAGAACAGATTTTCAGAAACTCACTTTTTAAAGTTCTGAAATCAACATTTTTTTGCCTTGTGGGTTTGGATGGACTTTTAGCAAAGATTTTATGCTTATATTTTGTAATAAGTTTCTGTCATAGTTTCTTTTCTACTCATTTATTATTTATTTTATTTTATTTTATTTTATTTTACTTTATTTTATTTTATTTTATTTTATTTTTACAACTTATATGCTGCCCACTACCAAAAGGTCTCAAAAGAATTTAAACATTCATGGGTCAATCACTCTTTCCCGTCATCTTCCCGAAAAATTATTTTCCCCTGAAATGTCGCATATTTCTGGCGGCAGTCGGCTGAGCTACATCTTCTGCCAGGCAGCCATACAACTGGCCGCTATGTGGCCCACCAGACAGCACTTCTCCCTGTGCAACCCCTAACCCACACAGCACCAGCTGTCTGCACTGGTATATATATCCCAAGAAAGCCGAGACACCTAGGTCACAGTGAGCATTTTCAAGCTACCGTAAGGGATTCTGAGAACCCTATATGCAAATGAGGTTCCACCCCCTAGCTGAAGGGCCCGGTGGCCAGCACTCCTCCTCCCTGGGGCTCCCAGTCCTGGGCAGCCATGGGGAGCACTTGACAGCTATGCAGAGGAACCACAATCTATAGTATATCAATTAAAAAACATCTCGTCATTATATAATTTCCTGGAATTTTTAAAAAAAAAAACTCCCAAGGATGTTGTGTCACATTTCAAAAGTGACTTAATCAACTCACTCATTAACTCACTATATGAGTTAATGAGTGAGTTGATTAAATGTGCTAATGATTGCTTAAATATCCTATCATTAGCACTTCTCAGAACTTGGAAACAAATAGCATTCCATGATAGGTTGTTCTTCATTATGCCCCCTTCCTTCAGCTAACAGCTGTGGAATCGTTTGTTACCTCTACCTTTCTCATGCTACGTCTTCCTCTTTTCCTACTGCTCTTTTTCCTTCAGCAATATTCCCTTTTCTTGCCAGTTTTGTATTCTTTTTATATGTGCAAGGTAGGATAGTGTCATTTTTGGTCTAGTGAGAGTTCCTTTATTTCCTCCAGTGAGAGTTTAGACCTGACTTGAATTATCACCCACTGATCTGCTTTATTGGTGGTCCATGGTACTCAGAAGGCCTGCCTCCAACACTACATTTCAAGTAAGTGGACCCCCCCTCCCCTGTCTTTCTTCACCATCTATCTTGTACATACCATATTTTCCTGTCTATTAGATGCTGCTATATATTGGACACCCCCCACTATTAAAACCCCCAAATTAAGACAAATAAATCATCTTTGACCCCCTCCCCCTCCTCCATAGTGTTTCCTTTACTTTCTGTGTTCTGAAGACTTGTCTCTGCTTTGTTTTTGTTTTTGCAAGGAAATGCTTAGGGTTGGAGAAACCCATTAAGAAGTTCATTTTCACTCAAAAAAGAGGGTCCAATCTTACAAGAACAAAGCAAGAGGAGGGCAATCAAGTGCTCCTGGAAAGAAAAGAAAACAAAACAGCAGGGGGTGGCAAACAGCAGGGGGGTTGTGGAAGAGAACTCTCCTGTTTCATTTCTTCTCCACCCCATGCCCTGCTGTTTCCTACCCCTTCTGTTTTGTTTTGTTTCCTTTCCATGAGCACTTGATTGCCCTCCTCTCTGCTTTGTTCTTGTAGGATCGGACTGTTCTTTTTCACATGAAAATGAACTTCTTAATGGGTTGTTCCACCCCAAGCATTTCCTTGCAAAAAACCAGTGCTCCTGTCCTGTCCTTTTAAACACAAAACAGAGACGAGTCTTCAGAACATGGAAAGGAAGCAGCAAGGTCAGTTTGGCTTCCCCCATACCCCACCCCACTCCCTGAAAGGTTTACTTCCATGTATACGACACCCCTTAATTTTTCATGCCATTATTTTAGAGGGCAAATACTATAGTGTCAGATACATGGAAAATACTATAGTATGGATGATTCTGACCTTGGTTTCAGTTGAAAATCTTTGCTAACTCCCAACCCTCCTTTTATTATTTCAAAAATGTGGGATATCTCTTTGAAAACCATGCAGGATACATGATTATAGAGCCAAGGTTTGGGAATTGGAAGAGAGCTTTCTAGTATGCATCCTGCCATGCAACTTAGCAACATTAGCTTACATGACAGGTTAAGTGACACAGAGTAAAGAGCCTGGCATTTTCCCTCCCCTCCCCAACCCATCCTGACCTAGATACTCTTTCAGTTAGTGTGCATAGCATCACACATTGCATTAAACATCATCTAACAAAACAGCATTCAACAGGAAGAAGAGCTCTTAGATTCTAAAATCCTAGTTTTTCTATGCAAAAATTGCACATTTTAAAACCACATTTCTCTCAGATAATTCCTCATTTTCTAAGTAAGGACAGTAGATATTGGAACATAGCCTAGCATTTCTGATAGCATTTTGAGACACTTGTCTTCATTATCTCTCAGTATCATAATGAACTAAAGTTCATCAAGATTAATTTCTCTCTCCCCAATTCTAATGGTCTGGTTCAGCCTCTGATATATTAGTTATAGTAAAATATTGAAAAGGGCACTGACTGTGAGGTTTGTACCAATTTTATGGTACACAATGAAAGTCTCACAGGGAAATTCCTTTTGGATTTTAACCACTTGAATCAGAGCCTCCAATTAGCAAGAGGAAAATTGCTCATAATGATTCTTAATTTTGTTAAGCACTCCATGTCGTAATCACATTAGTCACGAAACTGAGCAAAACAGTTGGACGAATATTAGATGTATCTCTTATTCTTCCCTCTGGAAACCTTTTGTTGTATTTGGCATGACATGAATGTTGCCAATTAGAAAGATTTTAGGTTAATGCCAAATTGAGACATTGGAATCCAAAGACCCAGCTGTACAAACGATAGGTATGTCCACTCACAGAGTGAAGTGGACAACAACATCTCACTTGGGTTGCCATCAGCAGCTCCCCACACTTCCTAATACTGGAACTGCAGGTGATAATTTGAGAGGAGCTAAGGATGGGGGAATTAAATACACCATTAAAACCAAGGACAAATAGTTCTCATATGCAATGGGGTCTTCAAATAGAATCCATAATTTCTGTCACAAAATTATATCTGTCCAAATGTGTGATATCCACTCAAGGAACATTTGATTCTAGATGTTATTGTTCATTATTTTTACATGCAGAAGCATGTAGGAATTGGGAATTGAAATAATCTTATGGGCAAAATCCAGTGCTAGTTCTACCTAAAATAGACTCTGTGAAATCAATGGGACTTTATTGTGACTAATGAGTGCCATTCCAATGGATTTGGCCTTCTGGATAGATTAACATTGTATTCAGTCCTATATAAATGTAATTATGTCTCTGAAAATGTATGTATACAGCAAACGCATGTGTACCTCTTGGGTTCTTTCATTATTTTCACTTTACTCTTTATGGGACATGTAAAGTAATTGCCCTAAACCTTTGCTATTTGAAAAGTAGTTCAAGGAAAGATTTTTGAAACATAAACATGAAGTGATCTCAAGTGCTTTGAGCTCTACCAAAGCAATTTGTATGTAAAGTTTTGAATGCAGTTCTGATGTTATTTACCACATTCTTTAATATTTTGTAAACAATCTCACAGGAAAAGAAGTCCAGTTGCCATGACTCAACTTGCAGATAACCTTACATGGATGACTGAGAATCTTCACAGACACGTTGTATTTCCTTGCTTTTCTCTGAACTTTACACTCTTCATGCTTCCTCCTTATCACCAATAGCTTTTGCCTTTCTCTCTTTTTACTGCAGTTTTTTAATTGTTGCTTCTGAGATCCACTTAGCCAATTTCATTGTTGATATGTTCCTTCATTGACAGTTGCCTTTATTTCCTTATATAGTTCAGCTGGTTGTTTTTCTGTGATGATAAGTAATTCGAATCTGTTCCAATTTCATCCTTTTAATCTCCATAGCCCAAATATACCTCACTGGTGGAAGGGTGAACAGCATGGGTTATGGCCAACATGGCTGTTGCCTGGAGAAATACCTGGTGACCTACTCCAGTACTCCTTACCCCCCAAAAAACCCCTTATGGATTAGTTCAACAGAGATGGTGCCAAGCAGCCAGACCACCAGGCCAGGAGGTATCAACAGAATTACTGAGGAAGAGCAAAGAGATTATCTTAGCAGTTGTGATGCTGTCAGGGTAAAGCCAAACAGATCCCCAAAAGCTGAGGTAGCTCCTTGTGGGGGAAAAAAAGATCTCTATGCTGCTCAAAAGTTTTTAAAATTGGGATATGGAAAGTATCATTAAGGAGGAAATGGATTGGTTTAACATCAGTATTCTAGGCATTGGCAAAGTTAATAGGACCAGAAGTGGCTTTTCAGCTTTTTTTTACACCTTTTTAGATATAAATAATAAAAATGTTGGAAAGGTGATTGATTCACCTTTTGCAGTACTATGGGTTCATGGCTCTTCCAAGTATTGCTTTGAATGCATGTGTCTTCCTTGGTTCTCTTCATTCTGTGGACTTCAGCCCAAGCAGATATGTGTGGGAGAATTTAAATACTGAGTTTAGACATTTTGTCTGAGAAATAATGGGGAGAGGGGAGAGAATTGGATGTGGGAGGTAATGGAGCTGGCAGATTAATTAATTTCTGTATAATAAAAGGGCATTACCTTATTCACCATACATATTATTTTGGTCAAATTAGTTGTTGAAAGGAGCATTTACTGGGCTGTATTCTTTTTTCATACGTGCAATTGCCTCGGGTGTTCTTTGTCATTGTGTGTATGTGCTCTACTTTAGACTATAGTTTCAGCATTGATTTAAAAGAGTTTACTATTTATGAAAGAAAATAAACTAAGCGTACATAAAACATTTTCTAAAACTATGTATATGTACACTATCCTGAAAAAGCCACAGCAGTTTTATCCTCAGAAAAGTCCTGGAAACTAAAGTATGTAACTTTGCATTTCCTTCATATGTAAGAACTTAGTGGTCTGAATAATATTCTATAGCTACATTACCAAGGCGTATGTGACCTATTACCCTATGAAGCAAGTGCAATAGCATATGCATTTGGATACAGAGTCATTTCTCTGTTGTTCTTTTATGTCTCTCTTCAAAAAGGAAGGAAGAAAGAGAAGAGAATGCACCTTCAAAGCAAAACTCTCATTTATATGATCAGAATGATAATCTAATTTTGTACATTATTTCCTAATGTATTTGTAATTTTTAAAAAAATATTTTTTCAGGGGTAGGTATTGAGTTCTGTGTATATCAGATTTCATTTTCATTCACATGACACAAGGAAGAATTTGAAAGAATAACTGTAAGATGTCCCAATTGATTCCCTTGCAATAAGGCATGGCTGTAACATTTCAGGTAGTCCAACATTTTGGTTATAGCAAGCTTTCTGGTATCAAACAGACCTGTAATCCATCTGCCTGAGTACTGACTTATTGCTGGTCTTCAACATAACAGCAATATGTTCTTCCCATTTTGCATTTCAACCCAGGCTGAGAAAAATGCAACAATATATCTTGGTTACCAACACTTTAAGAAAGCCAATTTTGGTAAACTTAGGGAATTATTGGCTGTGATTCCATGGACTGAAACACTAAAAAAGAAGGGAGTCCAAGATGGATGGGAGTTCCTTAAAACCGAGATATTAAAGGCACAATTTAAAACTGTTCCAACAAGAAAAAAAAATAGGAGAGGTCTAAAGAAACCACAATGGTTTACTAAAGAACTTTCAACTCAGCTGACTATAAAGAAAAACAAGTACAAGGAATGGAAAAATGGGAAATGCACCAAAGAGGAATATAAACAAACAGCTAATATATGCAGGGGGATGGTAAAAAAAGCTAAAGCGCAAAACGAACTTAAACTAGCCAGAGACATCAAAGATAATAAAAAGGGTTTCTTTAGTTATGTCCGCAGCAAAAGGAAAAATAAGGAAGCGATAGGCTCTCTGCGTGGCAATGATAATCAGTTACTAACGGGAGACAAGGAAAAGGCAGAACTACTCAACACTTTTTTTGCCTCTGTCTTCTCCCAAAAGGAAGAAGGAGATCCGCTGGGACAAAGAGTAGATGAGGCAGGACGGGAATTGCAACATAGAATAGGTAGGGAGATAGTACAGGAACATCTGGAAACATTAAATGAATTTAAGTCTCCTGGACCAGATGAGTTACACCCAAGGATATTAAAAGAACTGGCAGAAGTAATTTCAGAGCCATTGGCAATAATCTTTGAGAAGTCCTGGAGAACAGGGGAAGTCCCCATCGACTGGAGGAGGGCTAATGTTGTCCCCATCTTCAAAAACGGGGAAAAAGAGGACCCAAATAATTACCGCCCAGTCAGCTTGACTTCAATTCCCGGAAAGATCCTAGAACAGATTATTAAGAAATCAGTCTGCAATTATCTAACAAACAATGCTGCCATTACAAAAAGTCAACACGGGTTTCTTAAAAACAAGTCATGCCAGACTAATTTGATCTCTTTCTTTGATAGAATTACAGGCATGGTAGACGAGGGGAATGCTGTGGATATTGCTTATCTGGACTTTAGCAAGGCCTTCGATAAGGTTCCCCATGGTATTCTTGCTAAGAAGTTAGTAGGAAGTGGGATAGATAGTGCTACAGTGAGGTGTATTTGTAATTGGTTGACTGATCGCACGCAAAGGGTGATCATAAATGGTCTCTCATCATCTTGGAGAGACGTGACCAGTGGGGTGCCCCAAGGTTCTGTTCTTGGTCCAGTGCTCTTCAATATCTTTATAAATGACTTGGAGGAAGGAATAGAGAGTATGCTAATTAAATTTGCAGATGATACCAAATTGGGAGGGGTTGCTAATTCCCTAGAGGATCGGATGAAAATCCAAAAGGACCTTGACAGATTAGAAGTCTGGGCCAAAGCTAATGGAATGGATTTCAACAGAGGGAAATGTAGGGTGCTACATCTAGGTAGAAAGAATGAATTGCACAGATATAAGATGGGGGACACTTGGCTAGAGAATAGTACCTGTGAAAGGGATTTGGGGGTCTTGGTGGACCACAAATTGAACATGAGTCAGCATTGTGATGCGGCGGCCAAGAAAGCCAATGCGATTCTTGGTTGCATCAACAGAACCATAGTGTCTAGATCAAGGGAGGTGATAGTGCCACTCTATTCTGCTCTGGTCAGACCCCACCTGGAGTACTGTGTCCAGTTCTGTGCGCCTCAGTTTAAAAAGGATGTTGACAACCTCGAGCGGGTGCAGAGGAGAGCGACTAGGATGGTTGAAGGCCTGGAAGAGATGTCTTATGAAGAACGGCTTAGGAAACTGGGAATGTTTAGCCTATCAAAAAGAAGACTGAGAGGGGATATGATAGCTATGTTTAAATATTTGAAAGGATGTCATATTGAAGAGGGAACAGGTTTGTTCTCCATGGCTTCAGAGACTAGGACTCGGGGCAATGGTTTCAAACTACAGGAAAAGAGATTCCATTTGAACATTCGGAAGAACTTCATGACAGTTAGAGCTATTCGGCAGTGGAATATGCTGCCACGGAGGGTGGTAGAGTCTCCTTCTTTGACGGTCTTTAAGCAGAGGCTGGATGGCCATCTGTCGGAAATATTGTGAAGGGGTTCCTGCTTGGCAGGGGGTTGGACTCGATGGCCCATGAGGTCTCTTCCAACTCTATAATTCTATGATTCTATGATTCTGTGATAAACTCATGTGCACATTTTTGTGTAGGGAGGTTGTAGAGCATGCCTAGCTGAGAATTAAAGGCATGCATGAGGGTTCATATAAAACAGTGAACATTCTCCTGCATGTGTAGTATTGCTTATTCTTGGGGATAGAAAATAACTTTGCTGGACTCAAGTTTTGACCAAAGAAGCTTTTCTGCATCTCTTGAGACTTGCAGCAAAAAGAAATGCACCTTGCCTTCAAAATGAACTACTTGCAAGGCTTAGAGTACTCATGTTACTTGAGGAACCATGAAATGAAGGAGGAGGAGGAGGAGGAGGAGGAGGTCTTTGGTTTGGTCACTGACCAGACAAAATACAAAATACATTCCACATAAAACCAAAATAAAAGCATATAAAAACAATAAAAAGCATGCACACAAGAACAAGCATAACACAATAACATAACCTTTATACAAAAGCCAGAGAAGGTACAATCTTCCCAGCCCAGTAGGCCCAATAACATAGTAATCAACTCAATAGGTCTAGAATCCAAACATTTGATAGTTGTCTCCAGCCTGGGACCATCCCCGTGCTCTAGACCACCTCCAACACCATGAAACAAAAATAGAGCAAATAAACGTATCCGCAGCAACTTTTGTGTGAGTTTTCAAGTTTTTTAAAACAAATTCCCATCAGAAACAGTTGTTCCAAAATAATTTTCACATTTGAAGATGCAGGCAGCTAAAACCATGTGCAACTGTAAAAAAAAATGCATGAAACATGTTTTAGTCTATGGGAAAATGTGCAGGTTTGGTGAAATACATGCAACAAATTGTACTTGAGGAAAAATGCATGTAAATGCACATAAATGTTCACACAGAATTATCTGCCCACAAAGTCCTGTGATGTGATATGAAAATAATAATAAGAAAACTTAACTCAAATTTGGAGAAATGCAACAAAACTGGGAGTTTCATACCCCTACCTTTTTTTACAAAGGATGAGGAGAAAGAAGGCCGTCACATTGTTATTATAATGATAGACTGAAATCAGTGATATTATTTAGCATTACCATCCTTTTCCCTTTCAGGCTTGACATATCTCATTCCTAATGATACCAGTTTATTATTATTATTATTATTATTATTATTATTATTATTATTATTATT
>JAHTLZ010003399.1:5424501-5448263 GCA_023846285.1 Phrynocephalus versicolor
TTTTTATGCCACCTTTCTCCCCGGATGCACTGTTGAGTATTATTAATACTCTCCGGAGGCACTGTTGAGTTATTTTGTAATTCACACACAACCTATTGGATCTTCTCTCACCTAAGTGAATTGATTTTGTTTTTCCATGATAAACTTCCTCTTAGGCTGAAGACTATTTCAAATGAATATTGCAGTGAAATAACCTTACTAGATGTGCTGGATATGATGTCATAGATCTTTCTCATAGTATTGGAAATGCCTATTATAAGATGAAAGGCACACATAACTGGACCTTACCAGTTCCACTGTTTTGAAATTCCAGCTACACAGGACCTGCTGATAATTAAATAGTTCATAACATATTCATTTGTTATTACCCCACCTACCAATTCTTCTTTGCAATACTGTCATCCTAATGAGATAGTTTGCAGACAGCAAATAGATCCAAGTCAACCAGGTAGTGAGTAGAAATAGAATTAAATCTGTATCTCTGTTTATCTCAGTTCTCGGTCATGGTGGCAAACTAGCAGTCTCTATATTTAGTGTCAGCATAATTATGAATTCCACCTGCTAGATAGTACAGTAGAGGGAAACCATCTTATTCAGCTTCCCCTATATTGCAGTGAATTTCATGCACCTCCACCTTCCTTTTTAGATATCATGGTTATGACATAGTATTCTTCAGGATCTTTAGCCAAATTTATTATTTTGAATGGAGTACTGGCACCCTTTTAGTGAAGGCGAAAGTGCCTCCCTTCCTCATGATGACAATACATTGCTTCTTGTCTGCTGAAGTAGGCTATCTAAGCATCTTTAATGTAAATATATTGAAAGTATAATAACATTCAGATTGTCTCAATATCTTCTTGGCTGGTTACAAATTACACTATTAGGACAGAGGAATATTGCTCTCTCACTAAAGAAAGAGCAGTCATAACTGTAAATGAGACAGATAAAGTGTGATGACTTGTAACAATATGGCTTTAGAATGGATACAGTTGTATTTAACTTGTAGGAGCTCTAAAAGATCACTTTCCATTTATTACACATTACGTTGCCTAAATGTGCTGCATTAAATGTCACAGAAGTTTACACACTTCTGTAAAGGAAACAGAAGTGCTGTATATCACATCAATGTGAAAAGAAATTAATTGCTTCTTTCTTGTGGCAGAAGCATTTCCAGGAATGATTAAATAATGTGGGTAATAGAGAGATAGTTACATGGCTATTTTGCATATAGATTTTAGGAACTAATAAACTGTAAGCGTATTAAGAATTGCAACTGTTGAAAGCTACTATTACATGTAAGAGTCTTCCACAGCTAATCGTTTCCAGAATCAGCAGAGGAAATGGATAAAAGGTGCAGCATTGGAAGGACGGCATTCAATTACTATTTGATATACTGATGGTTTGGGACTGGATATCCTTCTTTGTGAACCCATGTGGAACAACAGTGATACAATGATATACAGCCACAGAAATTGCTAAAATTGCAAACACTTTGTAGCTATACAGGCCTTTGACAAAACATACTCGAGTCTCACTGAGTCATGAAGGGAAACTTGGAAAGGGTAAAACAGGCTTTCCGGGTATCACCATAGTTCTCATTGGACAGCTCTTTGGTTATATCTGTGAACAGACTAAAAGGTAATGGTGCAAATTTGCTTGTCACATCTTCTCCTCCTTCCTTGAAAATGCAACAGTAATATATGGAGTTGTCCACAAAAGGGGGAAAAACATGCAGAAGAACTATATTTTGCAAATTAAGCAAAATTTGCACAAGTAGCCCAGTGTTTTACTGCAAATAATACAAAATCAATGGCAGCTTCTGTTTATTACCTGGTCTTCTGTGGGTTAAAATAATTGGGGGGAGGGGTTGCATCTTTTAAAACAATCAACAAGTTATTTTGTGCTTTCTCTGTGTTTTGTGAGCATACATATTTTGTAAGTTAAAGGGTAATGACACCGATTTTGTGTAGAGAGTTTGCTTAGATTAAAGACCTTAATGAGGCAAATAAATAGTATTTCATGCTTTGCTTTCACTTGGAGGTGCATAGTCTCATGGGACTTCTAATTCCTTGCTGAGCTGTCTCATCAAGTTGAGATATCCTAAATTAATGAAAACAAATAATTTAGCTAGCATTTTTATAGTTGCACGTGAATACCCTGCACTTTGATTTTATCTGAATAATTTGTCTGATAAATTGAAACCAATTTATTTCAAGCCAAGTTATACTCACTTCATTTCTATCCCAATATTCCAAAATATTTCTGCCTACTATATATGTCTAAAATAGTGGGGGAAATATGAAAGTAGAAGAAATCTGATCTGGGTTGGGGGAATTTAATCTAGGGCCTAAAATTCCTGCCAGACTTCCTCCGTGCCAACTCTGCATAGGTGCATGATTTAGACATGATTTGGTCCTGTTCTTATTTCTACTGTGACTTCCCCTACTCAGATCTTGCACAATGCCATACATTTCACACACACACACAGGCACTGGGTCAGTTGGACTGAGATCTGCAGTTGCTGGAAGGAAGGAAGGAAGGAAGGAAGGAAGGAAGGAAGGAAGGAAGGACTCCTACAATTCTCATATCCAGAAAATGCAGGCAAGTGGAAGTGCAATGTGTCTGTTCAAAAATATGCTGTCAATATAAAATAACCGCCAGTCACATAGACAGGATAATTTCTTCCAGGGGCTCCATGATTTGGGTTTCCAGGAGATTTCCTGGATTTTCATTGGCACTTGCACTCTATTTGCTTTAGGCTTTCTCATTCTGTTACAGTATTACTTTCAATTTTCCAGCAAGTTGTTTTTTTTTTTTTTTAACCCAGAGCATTGAAGCAATATTCAGGATTTCAGAGAGCCCTGCAGGCATGGATTTCTTTATTTTGTTTTGCATTGCTTCAAATGGACAAATGCTCCCAATTTACATTGGAATCCAAATACATATTGAATTGAAGCACTTACTTAATTTGCCGTACCTGACTTTAAACAGTCTCAAATTAGACAGGGAATGTTGTCTTGGTAACAGCAGTCCCTCTTGCCTCTGCTTTAAATAAATTATTGGCACATCATTTCAAAATTTGTCTAGTATCTTCCAAAATTCCTGCAGAGCTGTTCATCCACTCCACAGGTATCAATTCAGAATTTGCACCTATGACCAATTCATAGAAAACAAACATGGTTATTTTGCCTGTGTCATTCCTCTGTTTGTATGTCTATTAGTTTACACTAGAGATAAAATGGAAGATACAGGCTCGTTGGAAGTTTCTTCATTAATATATGTCAATTTTCTTGATATATTACTTATATAAAGATAGCATGAATAATTCTGCTGATTGCTAAATGATTGTACATATCAAGTTTGTGCATTCCAATCTTGCTGAATATTACTGAATCATTTTCATTTTACTACAGAGCAACTTTATGATAAGGAATAATTAATTCCAGCTCATTAGTGGGGGAAATATAGTTCTGATATCCCAAGGTTGCGCAGTACCAAGATTGTACTGTATTTTTGGAAGCATGACCCTTCAATAAGACTAATATTTCCTTTAAGAACAGTTCATAGTATTATTAGTATATATTGGGAGTATATTTTGAAGAACTTTACCAAGTAAGCATGGGCTACATGGGTTTTTCCTTTAAGGTATTTAGGTGCTCCATAATTTGTAGCATTCTGAGTCAATCGGCTTGTTCATTGTCTGAAATTTATCTCAGTTACTTCACATTTCATTTCACAAGTAATTTAGAATCTAATGATTTCAGCTGCATGAAAATATGGTGTAATTTTAAAATGGAAACCAAGACAAGGAAAGAGGGAAAAAACAGTAAAGTGTAGTAGTAAAGTATGGCAATGAAGGAATCTGACAGTGCTTGAGTTGGTCCAAGTGGGAATCGCCCTCTCAAAGGAAGAGGTGCCCTGGCTTTATTCAGGGTTAGGGGTAAACACAATCAGTGAGTCAACCACAGGGGTTACAGAAGACAAGCAGCTTCTCCCATATACACTACAGACCTCCTGTCTTTCCAGGGGCATTGTCAAGTTGACAGACCCATTATCCCAGCCTCACACCCTTCTGAGGCTTACTGCTTATCATCACTTATTGAGTGGAGAAATAGGGATCTATGATATTCCTGTTTACTGTCAGCTTCTACCAGAGGGTCGCTGCCTCTGACTAGGGTTTACCCAACAGTCAAAGGGTGATGACCCCGGCATGGTCTGAGTTCTGTTAGAGAGTGGTTTCCCACAGCATCCTGATCAGGAAATCCCTACAGTAAAAGAATGGTGGCTGAAATCTAACTTCATGCAATTATGTTCAGGTAGTCCACATCTGATTGTATGACTAACTGAGCAAAAAACTAGGCAACTAACCACACAATTGTGTCTGTGGAACTGCTTCCTGTGTAAGATCTCTGCCATGGTACAAATGTCACAATGCTTGGCACAACTTCGTGTTAATTGGAAACTGCTATGCAGCCAGATTTCAGTGAGTTTAATATGGAACTTGAAAAGTTACAACATGAAGAAGACCACACTCTTCTCTTTCTCTGCTAGCCAATTACCTTTGTTTGGCCCCCATACATTTGGTGTGGAGTCCCAGCATAACTCATCAATTAAAAGTTGCCCATTAGCCAAGGGAAACCATTTACTCTTCTGATGAGAAAGAATGGACAGGAAGGGCAATAGATTAATAGGAGAAAACATGTACTCCCTTTAATGTCTACTTTGACCTTTAATTATCACTGAACAATCACTTTGAATCCCATGCTACATCTATTTGATATCATATACTTTGCTTCATAATCAAAGAGGTGTCATGGAGTCTGGAATTAATGGATTCAAGAGGTCAGCACTCATATAAGTGCTATATCCTCATACTGGCTTGAGACTTGTTCTAAATGACTACACAGGCATAGCATTGATGCCTCCATTTATCTGCTCTATATTTTCTTTTAAACTGAGATTCACTTGTTCCCCATGCAGCTTTCATAATTTGGCCAGCTAAGCATGGCCTTTTTGTATTCTATCATCTACTATCCAGTACTTTTCTTTTGTGTCCAGAAGATAAAGCAGAGGAACAGTAAAAATTTTCCCCATAGCAGTCCCAATTGAACCGATACAATTGCATTTCATAGCTTCCCCTTGATCAAGGCATTCTCTGCACTGGTCTAAATATCCCAATGGGTTTCTAAAAGCTGCAAAAATAGATTTGTGTCATCTTTACCTTCAAAGCTGAGTCCCACCTCAGAGAAATGATAATGTGATGCAACAGAAGTGGCAGTAATATTCTCCCTGACAATGTGTCAAACAAATAGGTGATATGATAGTTACACCAAGCAGGAAAAGTCCAGTGTAACTGTTTAATTGATTTTTCATCAAATAAACTCTTTTTCACAAGGTGGCTGTCTTAGTCACTTCTTACTGCCAATCAAAGAGAAGGAGAATTCTAACATGCTCCGTGTATTCATGTATTTGACACTTCTGGAGTTTTCCTTTATTATTAGCTAAGAAAAACAGCTCTGCCTGATCTGGAACATCACCATTTTACATTCACAATGCACACATTGGTGAACATGTTGGAAAGGAATCTTGATACAACTGCATAATTTAAAGCAAAGCAAAGTGTGCTGCTTCTTACACTGTCCCATAGCACTTAAAACATTCTCTGGGTGGTTTACAACTTAATTATGTAGGCTATGGGTCAGAACCTGTGGCTACTCAGCCATTCCTGGGACTTCATCCACTTTCTCCTGCAACCCAGCTCAGCTGTAGGAACCACACAATCTCCTGGCTTTCAAAGTCCCTGGAAGCCAGAACTGCAAATGAGGGATGTCCTCCCTTACTCCTCTTTTCCCCAGCAGCCATACCATATGATGTTCTTGGTGATATACTTAAACTGGAAAAATGAATACATAAAAATCCTTCTGGTTTATCTGAGTTCAACTGACCTGCTTCACATTGTCAGATCCAGGGTGTGGGCGACATGCCAGAATAGGTAAAACACCTAGGCCAGAATGTTTGAGCTAGGAAAGAACTCAAAACCCAGTAACACTGGAGGTGAATGAGTCAGAAGCAACTGGAGTACACTGAAGCAGAACTGGGACATCTGGAGCAAGCAGGAACATACAGAAGCAAGACAGGCACCACTGGAGTACATAGGATGCTCCAGAGGCCACTGGCTGAAGTCATCCAGAGATATGTGACTTGCTGTCATCAGTATGCTGATGACACACAGCTCTTTATCGCCTTTTCCACCCCTGCAATGGAGGCAGTGCAGAACCTTGATCACTGCCTGGATGCCGTGCTGACCAGGTCCAACAGAAGACTGAGGTTCTGTTCCTTGGAGGGGGGGAGGATGGGTACGGTGGCCCGCTTCCCATGGGGGGGAGTCTACCCTCCAGCTGGTTGATAGAGCAAGGAGCCTGGGTGTTGTCTTGGACATGGCATTGTCCTTGGAGTCCCAGGTGGCTGTCGTGTCCAAGTCAGTATTTTGCCAGTTTAGACTTATTGCCCAGATTTGCACATACCTTTATGATGACTCCCTGCAGATAGTTGTGCAAGCACTGGTAATCTCGAGGATTGATTACTGCAACACTCTCTACATGGGGCTTTCTCTGACCCTTGTCCGGTAACTGCAGGAGGTGCAAAATGCAGCAGCCAGATTGGTGGTTGGTGCAGGTCATTTTGACCACATCACACCAATTCTGGCCTGCCTGCATTGGCTACCTGTTGCCTTCCGGATAAGGTTCAAGGTACTGTTTTTGGTTTTCAAAACCCTCCATGGCTTGGGCCCTGAGTATCTGGCAGACAGGTCTCCCAAAGGTCAGCGTCAGCCCGTTCCACCAGATCATCCTTGGCGCTTTTGCTCCACATGGCCACCTCTGGGAGGCCCGTAAGGTTATCACCAGTAATAGGGCCTTCTTGGTGGTTGGTCCCACAATGTGGAACAAATTGCCACGTGAAATGTGTCAAATGGAGTCCCTGACAGCTTTTTAAAAAGCTTTAAAGACCTGGCTTTTTAGGGAAGCTTTCAGTGATCAGTGATGTCATGTTTGTCCCCCCTGACTTTCCCCCTCCCTTTTCTTCTCTTTTGCCATCCCTTAGTTTTCCTATTGCCGGGTTCTGAATCCCATAGTTGCTGATTGTTTTGTTTGCTCTTAATTTCTGATTCACTTGCTTTCTTGGAAACCTCCCAGAGTCCCTCTTTGGGAAATCAGGCGATCTAGAAATGCTATAAATAAATAAATAAATAAATAATGCAGGAATGCCCAGAAGCAAGCCAAGTACCATTGGAACACACAGGAACCTTCAGGAGCAAGGCAGGAACAAGGCTCTCAGCAGAGAAGTGAAAGGCCAAAGCTCAAGAGTCCCCATGACAACTTACACTGGAGTGACAAAAGGCACCACATAATTGCCTTACAGCTGTTCCCTGCAAGTTTTGAGAAAGGGTTCCCTGATTCTGCTGGTACTTTATTTTATTTCATTTATTTTTATATTTATACCCCACCCATCTGGCCTAAAAGGACACTCTTATAAGGATTCTCCCACCCTGACTGAGGCACAGACTAGACATCTATAATAGTCTAAGTAGCTGAGAAAAATGTAATTTCTAACTGTCACAGAAATGCTGTTTTTCCTCTTTCTAATTGTAATTCAGAGTTGTGGCAGATTGTCTGTCCAACATTTACTTGCATAAAATGGTGGATGGAACAATAAAGGGATACAGTGCACCTGTTTTAGAAAGATGACTAGGAAGTTGTGGGTGGGAGGGGATATTTCCATGAGGATATTTCAAAAGCTTCACTATGCAAAATGCAAAATATGTATCTGGCTAATAATCTAGTTGAAATAAAATTTCACAAAAATTAAATAAATCCAGTCTTAAGGCACCCAAGATGCTTATTAGCTATCCTCCATAAATGTAGTTAAATGACATTTGATGTTAATGTCTCTTATTATAGCTGCAAAATTAGAAGATTTAATTTCAATTTTATGTTGCCCTGGAGTTTGGTAAACTCAACAACAGTGTCCTTTCAGTCACGTTTATTATTTCACATCCTCTTCATAGAGTTTTCAAATAATTGGACTATACAGTATACAGAATACTCCTAAGAGATTAATTTGAGGTGATGTTGTAATAAACATGGTATGTAAAATATTCAGAGCCAAACCTGGGTGTTCTCTTGCAGGCAGTGTTTCTTGAGTTATACTTTATTTCCCATCTTGAATGTGTCAATAAATATGTAAATGAAGGGATTATGCACTAAATATCTACTAATTCTGCATCATGAAAACATGTTAAAAATTCAGGGGAATAGGCCAGGAAAAGGACGTGTGGTCCCCAAAACAATCCAAATACAGGAACCGATGATACCTTTATTAGACTACTAAAAAAACTTAATAACAAAACAAAAACCCTGTCCTTGTTGTTACTGCTGCTGCTGCTGTATTTAAAGTTGCAATCTTGTGCATATTTAATTTGGAGTAAGTTTCACTGGATGCAATAGGATGTACTTCTGAGGAGAAATGGATAGAAGAGCACTGTAAATTGGTGACATTGTTTATAATTATACTCCGTTACAGCAGTGGTGAACATTAATAGATCCAATGTAATCATTTCCCCCTCTGACAATGAGGTTCTTTTATATGTTTATATTTTAATTTTTTGAATTCAGGAAAAGAGATGAGAGCTCCCGGACATTCCAGCACCTCAGAACCAGCCAGGAAGCTGCATGTCACCACTGATCTAATACATAATGAAACTAGACAATTGGGGGGAGGGCCACATGGTTTATACTGCAGTAAAACCCAGGTATCTTCACAGTCTCAAATCGTTCATTTAATCATACAGCAGCTTGCCACTTGAATAACCCGGTTTTATCTGAATTTGGAAGCTAAGCGGGGTTAAGCCTAAGTAATACTTTGATGCAGAGACCTTCAGACAAATTGAAGAAGAATTCTGATAGTAGGAGCCTAGATGGATTAATGATTTGACTCAGCATAACATGGCTTCTTAAATGGTTGGTATATAAATGGTTGGGGGTTACTTAGGAATAAAGTATTTTGGCTATGTTATTTTGCAGTCTGACATGTGCTCACAAGACACTGTATTAGATATAGTACTTGTAGAGATGGCCTTTTAAGAGAGAAAGACAATTCTGTGGAGAATAATCTTCTCACTGACATTTACAAATGTAGAGGTGCAGTTTATCTCTAACTGTGTCTATGAAAATATTTGAATATTTGTGAAGTGGGCCATGGACTGTGAGATGGTGACTTTCCACCTCCATCCCACTGTGGGGTCCAGTCTCACATTGCTCTAGACTACTTTGTTAATTTTGGCACAAACTGAGCCAATATATGTTTACTAGATGAATGCATAGATTTGAATTTGCATTCTAGACTGGGAATGAAGACTATCTTGGGGACTGGAAATTAACAAAAGCTTAAGATGCAGGGAGTTCCCTGGGAAACTGCTCACAACCTATAAAGCCCAGCCAACTTGTATGAAAGGTTTAGATTGCTTTTCAGTACTGTGTAGCAGCATATTTTATTGCCTCTGTATTAAAACTAATGAGGCAAATTTTGGCATGGCAAGCCCAGGCTTTCATTACCAACGTACCGAATCTAGGGCTATCTCCAGTCAGGGAAAATTATATTTCATTCAAATATTTCTCCACTTTTTACCTGGCATATCCATTTCATAGTCTCTGGACAGTAGGAACAGTGCCAGTGGTAGAGTTAAACCTAAGAGACATTCTTCACTTTAACCTGGGGCTTTTGAGTGGAAAAATTATAAGACTGTTAACCCTCACCAACTCTCCCATCCCTACCCTTCAACTGTCAGGATAGCGTAATTTCCTGATTTAGCAGATTCACAAGACTAGCCCACAGTAGAGAAAGTAATGACAGGGTGCAGTTCTCAGGTTATGTGCAGTCTATTTACAAGTACATATACAGGATTTTTCTTCTTTACAGTAGTTTCTTATCTTATTATAGTTGTTCACACTTACATCAGCAATTCCTTTGAATTCAATTTCAACCCAGCTCTCACCCAGCTCCATACAGAGATTTAAAAGTATAGGGGTGATAGTACAATTCTGGGGAATCCCTTAGAGGTTGAGAAAGTCTCCCCGAGCTGAACCTTCTGGGCATGATCGTCCAGAAAAGACTAAAACCAACAAAGATTGAGGTCTCCAATCTCGGTCATGTCAATCCAGGAGGACACTGTAGTCAACAACATCAAAAGCCACTATGAGATCTCGGAGAACCACCAGGATTACATTCTCCCATTGGTCTCCCTTAAGAGGTCACTATGATGAGTGACCAGTACCTTCTCATACCATGGCATAGGATAAAACCTGAATGAAATAGATAGACTGTTAATATCTTTAAAAGGCCATTTAATTTTGAAATGGCCTTTTATTTATAAAACTTTCATTTACTTTCTTTAATTCTATTTATATATCTCTGTATAGGGTGTAGTGATTCAGATTTTCTTATTAAAAGAAAAGGTCTTTTAAAAGTATTTTAATATTTAAAATAATATCTTTAATATGTTTCCTTTTCAATCCACTTCTTCTGGGTGTGGGATGAAAAAACAATGACAATGGTCTTCCTTTGGGAGATTGATAACAAATGGTGATTGTTTGAAAACAGGGGAGAAATTGGAACCTGCAATGGTATTTTTCATTACC
Source organism: Phrynocephalus versicolor (assembly GCA_023846285.1). Classification (NCBI taxonomy): domain Eukaryota; kingdom Metazoa; phylum Chordata; class Lepidosauria; order Squamata; family Agamidae; genus Phrynocephalus; species Phrynocephalus versicolor. Next base: position 5,435,196 of record JAHTLZ010003399.1, read on the forward strand.
TTCGTAAAACTTTTTTTAGATGGTGTATTTAATTTATATCAAGAACTATATTAATTTTAAAAGATTAGATATGAATTCATGAAAACAAGCCTGATGTGATAGAATTCCTTCATATTATTTGGCTTTTTATATAGAAACAAAAAGGAACACTGAAGTATAAGAATATGTGTTTCTTTTTTAGTTGAAGCTACCCTCTCCACTAATACTTATCTCCAACTCTTTAAATCAAGTTCATGGATATTTCTCATTTGGTTTAGAATGTACATAGATACAAAGAAACCCTTTTCTAAGATATGGAAACTGCATTATTATTTTTAAAATGATAATACGTGCACTGTGGTGTAAGTGTTGGCACTATACACAACATTTTTAAAAAGGACTACAATGGGAGCCTCATAGTGCAGTAGTTGAACTGCAGTACTGCAGTCAAAACTCATCTCACGGCCTGTGTTCACTCCCAATGGATTCAAGTGGCTCGCTCATGTTGACTCATCCTCTCATCCTTCCAAATTCAGTAAATTGAGTACCCATCTTGCTGGAGGTTGTTGGGCAATGTGTAAGTGGCCCAGAGAGTGTTTTAAGTGCTATGAGGTAGTATATAAGCATCACACTTTGCTTTGCTTACATTAAACTTTTACCATTGAGTTCAATTGTAGATGGGAAACTGATAGCGGATGAATGGATTCTGCATGAATTAGACATCCCTGGTCCTGCTTCTGTGAATACTTTCCATTTTAATAATGATGAAGAGATACCAGAACACAAAAATCCCGACTGGATCCAGAAGGCTCCTTTCAGAATTCATGAAATTACAAACACTGAATAAACAATACAGGAAGTGTCTCTGCAAGTAAGGTCTTGCTTAGTTTTAGTTTTCAAATAGTAACTGTGTCAGTCTGTAAAAGTTGTTCAGACAAGAAACAAACAAAACAGAAACAAGAAAATAAAGAAAACAGAAATGTGACACCTTAAAAACTAACTACTTTTTTTAAATGGGTCAAATTTACTTGTTCAGACATGCAGAGTGAGGCTACATGACAATCGTTAATAAATAGCTGGAAGATAAATGTAGGCTCCTGCCGGGCTTGTCTCAGATTGGGGCCGCTTTATCTCCCCGGTAGCCGTAGACTCGGCGCAAAAGAGGAGAGCACGTGATCCACGGGCTGTGCAGGGATCAAAGCCCTTAAAAGGGCAGCCAACGCTACAACCCTCCTCTTTCACGTTGAACTGCACCCCGCCCTTAGAGGTTATGAGAATGAGATAATCTGGTTGCTTCAGGGCCGAATGGGAATTTTTGACTGGTACCAAGATTGGCTGACGGGTACCAGTGTGTTTTCGCCCATTCCATTCTCATTGACCGTTAGGCAGGGCCACCTGAGTTCGCTTGGTGGGTAGTGCAACTAAAATGGGGCCAAGACTGTGATGTCAAAACAGTAAATGCACCTTGGACAGGGAGCAGGACAGCTGTACAATAGAGAATATCAAATATAATAACATCCTATAGGTAAACCCCACAGAATGAAAGTAAATTAAAAGATAATAAAGTCACAGAGCTCGTATGGCTGCCCCAAGTAATATGCTGACCTAGTTTTGGCTGGGAGGGCTGCTTTCTTTGAACAGCACCCCCGTACTGGGTCACAACATGGCGTTACACTAAAACAACATCTGTAGGCTAAAATATAAGTTGCACTACGGGAGGCCCATCCCTCGGCTACAACTATTTAGTTACAGTTTCAGTACAGTTAATAATAAAGTTATTCCTAAAGTTATTAATAAAGTTGTGGCCTGATTTAAAACCCAATGATCTGTGTGGACTCCTTATTTTGGGACTGGGAGGACAAAGGGACACAGGTTGCAAATTGTTTGAGTCAATGTGTCCTATTTAGTTCTTTTCTTTGAAGCTTGTTATGTAAAAATGGTTAGCAGATAAGGGAACCTCAAGCTATACAGGTAGATAACAACAGTAAAAACAACATGATTGTTACGGGTTTACACATTTTGTAATGGGTTATAATTACAAATCCTTGAAATTTACCCCTAAAGTCTGTTCTTTAAATTGGCAATGGTGGTTTGGGGGAAATCTGGACTATGGAAAATAACTGCATGTAACAACAACATTTCATATCTGGTAATTGCCCAAGAACCATAGACTATTCAGGCTACTATCTACCAAATCAGCCTATTCACAAATCAGGGTGAACTATAAATTGGAAGTCTTGCTACTAACTTTCTTCACACTGACAAAGCTGCTTGGATGAGTAGCAAAATGTATCAATCTCACAAGAAAAAAAAGTACAGTTGTCATGACTCAGCTTCCAGATAACCTCACCTGAATGACTGAGAATCTTCACAAACACATTGACTCATAATCAAACCGCTGAGATGGATACCTAGAATTTGTAGATTTTTTTCAACTCCCCCCTCTCTCTTTCTTTCTCTCTCTCTCTCTCTCTCTCTCTCTCTCTGGAACCTTGTTCTGTAATGTTTCTTCTTTAGAGTAGCAACCTTCAAATCCTGTGAATAGTGTTTAGGTAGACTGAAATCTGAAACACATTTCTGTGTATTGCCATTCCTCATGTCTGATTTATGTCCATGAATTCTGTTGCATAGTGATTATCATGTTTGACCTATGTACGGGGCTGGAATTATGTACAGGCTAAATAGCTGAAGTCTAGGGCCTCTAAATCTAGGGGGGCTCCACAGTCCTGCCCACCCAGTGGGGAGTCTCCCCTCTCCTAAAATTGCAAATCCAAGACCTCATGAGAGGGCAGGGCCCAGCAATTATGAGACTCGGGACAGTGGAATCTTTTTGACAAGTCACTCTTTTAAATGGCTAGTAAGGATTGTTGGATGGGAGCTTGGTGTTTGCTGCTGCTGGAATTATTATATGAGAAATTATAGTTAATTGTTGACCTATGCTTTTGCATCATTTCCCAGCCTCCTAATTGTATGTGTCTTGGAAAAAATATTTTGAAATCTTTTGTCCATTTTGTGGTTTTATAAACTTTTGAAAACTGATTAAATTGGGAAATGATGCTGTGCTATAGGGTTGGCTTGCTGGATGTGACAGAATAGATTCCATCTAGTGTTTGCTTTAGTTTAGGTTGTTTAGTTTAGTTAACATGGGGTATTTGTACCCGACCCCTAAACTCCGCCGCAAATGGCTCCCAGCTCCAGAGCTTAAAATTGTTTCCCCACCAGCTCCGGAGTTTACAGAAAATTAAGTGCGGCCACGCCCACCTAAGCGCGTCCCAGCACACTTGTCAGGTACCTGCTCTTGGAAGGTGAAAAATCCCAGATCCGGATGTAAAGGAGTGAGTGCCTGGCTCTCCTCGCTTCTGTTTGTTGTTGTTTTTTGCCTCCTGCTCCTTTAAGAGAAGGAATCAGGATGATGGGGAGGCTTGGACCGGCAAACGGAGGTGAGCCTGCATTCTTCTGTCCCCTTTTTTCTCTCTCCCCTCACACAGACAGGATCAAGGAAGGGGTGGGGACGCAGGAAGAGCAATGAACCCCCAAGATCTCTGGTCCAAATTTAAGTAGCCAGCGGATCTTAGGGGTCGTGTGAAAAGGCCCATGGCCACTTCCACCCTAAGAAGTGGGACAAAATTCCAGGGTAGGTGTACAAATCCCAGGTGCCTGTATAGCCCCCAAAGTACAGGAAAGTCAGGGTGTGGAATCAGAAGATACAAATGCTCCAGCCAGCCTGAGAGGGGGGAAGTTCATCCTGTAACCACAAATGAGACTGCAGATTACCCACAGGCAGAGAGTGGCCTTGGGGATCAGGGAAAATAATGGCAGGAAGGGATCCTTGGAGGGATCCAGAACAACCTGTAGAAGGCTGGAGTCCAGGCTGCAGCTGGGAGGAGTAGAGTGCTGGTGGAGAGGGGGATAGAGTGTCGGCCAAGCCCCAGTTTGTTTGATGTATTTCCTGGTTTCTGTGTCCATCCACCCACCCATCCACCTACCCACTTCCTCACTCGCCCACCCACTCACCTGAAAGTTATTCTGTACAGTACTTCCAAGTTTGCTTATCAGACTATCATGAGGCGCTTTGTCAAAACCTTTGCTGAAGTCAAGTTTGTCATGTTTACAGGATTCCCACCAGGGAAGTTACATGATCAAAAATGAGATTAGTTTGGACGGATTTGTTTTGAAAAACCCATGTTGAGTTCTAGTTGTCACGACATTGTTTTCAAAATACTTTCAGACTGACTGCTTTATAATCTGCTGCAGAATATTTCCCAGGATCACTGTGGGGTTCACTGCTTTGTAGTTCCCATGTTCTTCCTTTTTGCCATTCTTGAAGATAGAGGACAGCATTTGCCTTCCCTCAGTCATCCAGCTCTTCACCCATCCTCCCTGACTTCAAAAGCAATAATATGCAGCATCTCCAACAGTTCCTCAAACAGTTCCTTCAGTACTTTTGGATGCAGTTGGATATTTGGATTTGTTCAAAGTAATAAGGTATTCCTTGACCATTTATTTATCATTTTCATGCTACAATCCTGTTCTGTCTGCTTGTATTTCACATTTGCCTGGAAGATCATATAGACTGTCTTTTGGGAACACACCGTAGCAATTAAGCACTTCTGCCTTTTTTGTTCTCCTTATCATTTTTTCCATCTCCATTGAGTGCTTGAGCCACTATTTCTTTTCTCTGGCTTTTGCTACAAACGTAAACAAAGATTTCTTTCTTTTGGTTAATTTTAGCATCTCTTTATAACCTCACGTCATTATCAACTTTTGGCTTCCTAATGCTATCTTGGGGAAATTGAAGCCTAAATAATAGCTTAAATTGCTGAAGTAGCTTCAGTGTGTTCCTTAACTGAACACATCTGCTCGATAGCTCAGTGTTTTACGTTGTCTGTTCAGTTCCCCACTGTGTCTCTTTGACAGAGGCCTAAATATGAGTAGTAGGTTGATACACAGTAAAGAGACGCTATATTTATAAACTCCTCCCAAATATCTAATGTTAAGGGCCTGGGGAAGGTGCTGAGCCATGAAGAATAGACACAAGGAAGGCTGAATTATTTTAGGAGACCCTTTTCTGAGCAAGAACAGGTTTTTCTGGTTCATATTCCCCTTGAAACAAAGGCCACTGCATATTATTTCCAGAATTTATCCACCTTTTTGTGTTGGGGTGGGGAGGGAGCAGCCTCCATACCACCACAAATATCAGCACCATACCTTAGGACAGTGGTGGTGAAACTTCAGCACTCCAGATGTGTTGGACCCCAGCTCCAAAATCCAGGCCTGTATTGCCAATCACAAAGGAATGTAGGAGTTGTGGTCCAAAACATCTGGAGTGCCGAAGGTTCGCCACCACTGCCCTAGAATGACAGTACGTAGAGAGCACTGTGGAGGTAGATGCAAGGTGGTTATACTGTGGCTCATACTGTTGCCCATACTGTGGCTCATACAGATGAGATTGCTTCCAGCTTGCAGAGGTAGTGGAAAGGAAAATCCTTTCTGGAGGAAAAAAGAGAATAAAAATGTTTGGTATGATCACCCGTAATGACCTGAGATTTTGAAAAAACCCTTTGTACACAAATTTATTTTAAATCAGAATTATTTATTCCTTGTTAATGTGCACCTTACCAGAAATCAATCTAAATGTTGCTAGCCTTGATTGTAATAAACCAGTAGAATTATTCTCTGAAATGTAGTTTGTGCTTTATAGGAAAAGATCATTCTTTGTAAACTAAAAATAAATAGTTATTACACAGAATAATACAATTATACATTCATTTTATGAAAAATCATATCTTAGCTGTTCTGTCACTAGTTCATTGATTTTTATAATGAAAAAATGGCTTTAAAAACTTGGTGCAGTTATTCGTAATAAGCCCAAACATTAGGGTTTTTTTTTTTAACACACAGCATAAATTGAACTACACCACTGTTTTGATCTACACAAGCCAAATGCAGCTTTCTGTTTTTAAAATAACATATAAATAAGATGCAATTATATTATTTTATTTACATAAATAGCTTGCATAAATATGATACAATAAACTAGTTTGCATAAATATGATACAATAAGATGTTAAATTACATTAATTAGATGTGTGTATATGTATACACACACATAGACATATTAATGCATGCACACAGAGCTCTGCAGTTCAAAGGTTGTTTGATTTGTGTGGGGTGCAGGGTGGACAAAGTGCTATCTGTGGGCAACAGTAGAGTACTATGCACCCTGGAGCAATCAGACTCCCATTTATTTCATATTTTAAAATGGACCCACTATCTATTTATGTCTTTTAAGAGCTGTGGGGCAATTTTCCCATTTTTCAAAGACCCCTCAGCTATCAAACCTGTTTTCTTAAAAAAAATATAAGCTGTTTGAAAAGTAGGTTTGATGACTTGCAAGTGCTAAGCAGCCTTTTCAGTTAACATGCCTTTATTGTTGTAAGGAAAATTGGTAGTGAGTTTGCAGAAGTGGATGCAGCCCTCCAAGATCCAAAGATGGGTGTGCCCAAGTTGGGTATGCTAAAGGTGGCCATTCCATGCTTTATATGAAGCAAAAAAGCATGGTACAATATTCTGGCATGGCTCCTCGTGTCCCGTCCCCCAGGGGTGTGGTGTGGGGAGCACAAGGGGGCAGGGTGCCCCAGGTGCAGTAATTAGGGGGTGCCAAGTCACCTCCCTCCCTCCTGCTGCTGCCCCCCTGCCCGCCATCTCTGTGTCCAGCTGCTGTCTCAAACCGCATCCTGTTGTGACACACACACAAACACTTTCTCCAGAGTGGTGCAGTTTTTATAGGTTCTTTTGCTTGCCTGCACTTTGTGATCGCTCTCTCCTCCCCTGCATGCCCTCCCTCCCTCCTGCCTCCCCAGAGGAGCATCAGATGACAGCTGAACACTGGGGGGACACACCGCCAAGCTGCCTTGTCGCCACTTGGCTACACACAGTAGTCTCCAACCCAGTTCGGCTCTGCACACACTCGAGCCGCCACTTACTGCCCAGGAGGGGGATGACATGACTGCCCCAGCAAGCTGCTGGGCCAAGAAGGGGGACACCAGCCGGGGGGGAGGCATTCACCAATCTTGAGGCATCAGGGTGCTGGCACGGGCATGTTATATAGCGCGAGCACAACCCGCTCTGTTGCAGCAGATTGCTCCGCAGATGCTGGTCAGTCTCTCCTGCAGAGTGCCTGGCAAGGGATACGTATGGCCAGAACCATGCCCCATCTTTTCCCTAAAAGCCTGGAGGCTTTGGAACTCTGTGGCCAGTTCTTCCCCTTTGTATGCATATGTGCCTGGAAGAGATAGCATCCTCACGCGTGCCCCTTTCCAGCACAAATCTCTCTCTGGGAAGTTACTGCCTCCAGTTGGGCTTCTTTTCCAGCAGATAGAACTTCATACCTTCAATATTCTATTGTTATCGACCAGTCAGAAGAACCAGAGTTCTAGCGATTCTAGTCTGAAAGGGGGATGCATTTCCGAACTGTGCGTAGAACAGGTTTGAAAACTTATCCCCTGTTTCAAACGTGAGCAGCCATGGCTTTGCTATATGCTGGTCTACTACTGCCTAGTAAGTATTAAAGCAGGCAAGGATGATCTTGCTCCATAGTGACTTGGGACTTCATGACCAGAAATCCCTAGGACAGGTGCTGTCAGAGGAAGAGGTCACTTGGTTCTGTGCACGCTTGGGGATCATGGTAGGTAGGTGACAGTGTCTCTAGAGCATTAGCAGGGCACATTGATTTTTTGAGGGGAACAGCATGGGGGCCTAGGATTCCCCAAGGGATTGCCACATGGTGTAGTTAGAGTGATGGATTAGGACTCTGGAGACCAGAGCTCCAATCTTCACTTGACCACAGAAACTCACTGGGGCAGTGGACCTGGTAAAAGCATTCTCTCAAATACTGTATCTCATTTATCTTGAAAGCCCTGTTAGGGTCACTCACTACAAGTGACGGCACAGAGGCTTCCCTGATTTGAATCCAACATATGGCAATGCTGTGTTGAGTGCAAGAAGTGATCTAAAATCTCTGACTAATGTGGCTATTTATTTTAAAGCAGAAGCCTGCACTTCGGGAGGTTTTTCTGAAGCTTGTAGAATAACTGAAACCACGACAGATGACTCATGAGAGCTTGTGTTCAGGTTGTGGGTCGGATGGCACTAAAACTTCCACTTACTGTACCTTCCCTTAAGCAAGCTTTGTTCCTCTGAAGGCACTTGGGCTGCTTTTACTCAACCCCTAAAATCCAAGGCAAAGGGCTCCAAGATGCAGAGCTTAAAATTGTTTTCCCACCAGCTGCGGACTTTAAACAAAATAAAGTACAACCATGCCCACCTAAGCGCGCCCCAGCGCACTTTAGAAGTACCTGTAGGTAAAAAAAATTCTGATGTGGATTATAAAGCTGTGGATGCTGGGCTCCCCTCACCTTCTGTTTTGTTTTGTTTTGTTTTGTTTTGTTTTGTCCCCGATGCCTCTTTAAGAGACAGGAATCCATACAGGGCTGCTCTGGACGGCAGAAGGAGTTGAGTGGAGGTGAGCCTGCATTCTTTTCTCCTTTTTTTTCTCCCTCTCCTCACCGCAGACCGGAGCAATGAAGTGTGGAAGAGTGGGAACACAGGAAGAGGAACAAATCCCACGATCTCTGGTCCAAATTTAAGTTGTCAGCGGATTTTAGAGGTCGTGTAAAAGCAACCTTAGATGGAGCAAGTTTGTATGAAAGTACAGTGGTTTGTGTGATTTGAGTTTGGCAGCCTGCAATTTTCTGGAAGTCTTTTGGAGGATTAGGCTCCTAAATGCCTTTTGAAAAACGGACAAAGTGTGATCCACAGCTCAGCCATCTTTCAGCCATGATAGAAGAATTCTGTTCCTACTTCATAACTGTTGGATTGTTGCCAACAGACATGATCCAGAGGCGTGGTCATACTTTTATATATTACTTTGAAATCAGTGGAATGTAAGAGTGCTCAGGCCCTAATAAGTTTAATGTGGATGAAGCATGGTGAGCTTTTTCTGGATTGCATCCAATGTATTTATGACCACTTCAACTGCAGTGTTCACTGAAGCTCCAACTCACCAGGCATCCAGCTTATTCTTTTTAATTTCATTGGAATCAGTGTTTGGTTAGTGCTCTGAAGACTTGTTTCCTTCATCCTGCAAAAGGAACCCTCACTCTACTGCAACAGGTTTCAGTGATCCCAGGGGGAATCTGCTTCTAAGGAGCTTAGCAGGACATCAGGACTTTTGTTGCTTTTCTAGAGTGTTTTAGGTCCATTTCATCACATTGCATTCCACTATTGGCTTTGTTGCCAGGAACAAGAAATGGGAGGTCATTCCTTGACATATAGAAAGGCTGCTCCCCCCCCCCCCGCCACCATTGCTACGGCCCAGGACTGGCTGGGCTGCTTACAGGGATCCACACGCCATCAGGGGTCTTTCAACAATGCATAATCAGCACGGCATCCCAGGCAGGAGCCCAGCCAGGCCTGATTCCAAATTGGGGTGCCATGCTGAAGAAGAACCTGGGTAGCATCTCTCCTCTAGAGAGGTAGGGGATGGACCACAATGGTACTTCTAGTACCATGCTTCGTACTTCATACGAAACATGAAGTACCCACCTCTAAACAAGACTAACAATACTGACATTGTCTTCTGAGAGGTTGGCCACTGAGGTACCCAAGCTAGCACTTAAGCCAGTTCTTTGGGCTACTTGGCTTTGAGCTGGCCTGCATAATTCTCCTTGAGTCATCACAATCTTTTGCTTAAATATGTGGAGAATTTTCATGGCTCTCCCAAACATTTCCCCAGACAAGTTGATCTTGGTAAGACTTTGGATAACACATTTCCTGCACCTTTTCACTTTTGTGTAACACCGACACATCATCATAAATTCTGTGGTTCTGTTTCATATGTAAAAATATTATACTAAATTTTGATAAATTGCAGGGTCAACATGCAGTAGGTCTGTGGAACCTGAAAGAACAAACATGCATTGAATATCTGAAGATTTCCCTGTTGTTGGATTACAGTGCACCCCATAGTAGACTGCCAAGTCAATCTTCATTTGTTTCTGCCTTAGTTTCTATGTTGTGTTTAACCTTTAGTTTTATAGCTTGCTGCACCTCCTGCAAGGCTTGCAAACTTAGAAACATAGCAGGAGAAAATACTTTGATTAAATAGAAGAAAGAGATCTTCCACAGTAGGTCATCAGTTCAAAACTCCTCTTGGTTGGCAGTAACCAAAATATACTAATCTGGAAAGGCAATTTGCTCTTTAGCATTCATGTCTCTGGTCTCTTCTAATTCTTCTGTGAGAAAATTTGCAGAGAGAGAGAGAAAAAGCACAGTTACTGTTTGTGCTAATTGGCACCCTTGCTGGCAATCTCTGCAGGGAAAAAGAAAACGGAATAGTTAATGGAGGCGCTTAGCAATGCTCCCTGAAGTACATTAGTGGGGCCATCCAGGGAAGTTTACTCTGTTGCCATCTTTGGTCCACAGATAAATGGGATTTACATCTTCTTCATAAATATATTTTTCAAAACATTTATTTTTGTGCAGTTGCTTTGGTTCAACTGCCTCCTACTGAGCTGGTAGTTCCATAGGTGATATCATATTTTCTTCTCATTCTCTTTTTTCTTTTCTTCCCCCAGCCAGCCTGAAAAAGATGCTTGCTATTAGCAAACGTTGTCCTAAACCTTTGTCTGTTTCAAAAATAAGGAAGACTCCCCTCTCTCTCACTCTCTCTCACTCTCTCTCTCTCTCTCTCTCTCTCTCTCACTCACTCACTCACTCACTCACTCACGCACTCACTCACTCACACACACACACACACACACACACAATCAATTCCATTATTAGTAACCCACTTTCATGCTTTAAAAAGGCCCATCATTAAAAGGCAACACTTAAAGCTAAAAACAGTAAGAACACATTTTTTAAAAGAATCAAACAAATGCTGCACTAAAATGGTAAATAAGATCAATGCCAACAAACACATTCAAAGCAACACAGCACAACACTTCATTTAAAAACCCCTTCTTGGACAGCCAGTCACCAAGAAAAAGCATGTATGAAGAGAAAGGTCTTCATCTGTTTGTGGAAAGACAGCAAAAAATGGAGCCAGACTGGCCTTCAGTGGAAGGGAATTCTCCAATTCAGTGACAGAGAAGGCCCTCTCCTTGCCACCAAATGCACTTGTGCAGGTGGTGGGACTGAGAGAAAGGACTCTTCTGAGGATCCTAACAACTGAGCAGGCCCCCTAAATCAAGTGTATCTAGTGCAATTTTGTCCATATTTTGGCAATGGGGAAAAGTAGGTATGAAATCTCAGAACTGGAGAAAATAGAGGAAAATAAATATATATATATGCTGCAGTCCTATGTGGACTTACAAAGAAAGTACAATTCTTATAGTAGAATGACATAGCTATTCATTTTCCTGTATCTACCCAGCTAACGACTTGTCTAATAACATATCCACTTGGTTAATGACTACCCAGCCAATGATGGGTTTTCATTCATGCCTTCTGTGGGTTTCAGAACTCTGTAGATATATATTTCCTTTTCAAAAACTAGGATAAGTGTTAGCTTCTATTTTCCTAGCATTGTGAATTTTGAACCAACATGAAACTCAAATTTAATCTTACTCTTGGATGTGTTTAAACTGCCAACTTCTTTCATGATTGTACTGAAATAATGTTTTTGGTCAATGAGTTTGCTTTACTCTTACTTGCTCAGATTGATTTTAATTAGGGGTGTGCTGAAGACTTTATCAAATCCTATAGTTAATTTTGATGATGTCTAATGAGTCCAAAAACTCCTGAAGCTTTGATAGTGCTTTGGATTTGAAGGAACACAAGGATACAAACAATAGATCTACAAAATAAAGTTGATGCATTTATTTTTCATAGAAAAAGGATTTGAAGAGAGATAATAGAAGCCTTTAGTGGGGGAACAGGAGGAGTTGTACTTTGGTGTCTGTTAATAACAGTCAATGTTCTTAAAATGCTTCTCCAACATCAGTGATTTGTGGCAGAGGATTTGTGGTAAAGAATATATTGCAGTATGTTCCTGCATTTTTTCCAGTTAGTCAGTAGTAAAAGTTATATATTCTGTTAATTATTTTTACATGTTCAAAATATAAGGATGCATAACTCAAAATGCCACCAATCAGGATGGTTCAAGGTCTGGAAGAAATGTCTTATGAGAAGCAGCTTAGGGAGCTGGGAATGTTTAGCCTTACAAAAAATATTTGAAAGGATGTCACATCAAAGAAGGGACATGTTTGTTTTCCATGGCTTCAGAGACTAGGACTCAGGGCAATGGTTTCAAACTACAGGAAAAGAGATTCCATTTGAACATTAGGAAGAACTTCATGACAATTAGAGCTGTTCAGCAGTGGGATAAGTTGTCACGGAGGGTGGTGGAGTCTCCTTCTTTGGAGGTTTTTAAGCAAAGGCTAGATGGCCATCTGTTGGGAGTACTTTGATGAGGTTCCTTCAGGGAAGGGGGTTGGACTAGATGGCCCTTAAGGTCTCTTCCAACTTTCATTCTCTGATTCTCTGAAACAACTAAGGTTTTTTTTTTTCTTGTAAATTTCATCCAAACCTGAGAAATGTTAAATATTCAAAACATTCTATGGATAATAATAAGTGCAAAGATTAGGAATTTCAAACCCAGTGTTAGACTACTACAATTCATAGTAATTGAAATGCTTCTGTGGGTTAACGTGAACTGCAGCAAGATCTCTTTTGGTTTGTCAGACATCACTTTGAACTATGCAAACTTAAATTAAAGTTTAACTGTAGGTATGATGACCCTAATGAGAGTTCAAGTCTGCTGAGAGTTGGGATTTGTGTTAGGGTTAGGGATAATGTTACAGCAATGATCAATGTTAGGGTTTCGTGTCTTACACTGGCTTTATTTTCTCATCCCAATGAAACCACCCAGTTTGCTTGGATACAACCAGCCTACTGATAAGCACAGGATGACACATCATAGTTTTGGTTCCTGGACATTAAATTGTTAGGAAGACTGGTGCTTAACAAAACAGTAGTTTGTGTGTGTGTGTGTGTGTGTGTGTGTGTGTGTGTGTGTGTGTGTGT
>JAHTLZ010003399.1:5448273-5467174 GCA_023846285.1 Phrynocephalus versicolor
TGTGTGTGTGTGTGTGTGTGTGTGTGTGTGTGTGTGTGTGTGTGTGTTTAACACCAAGAGAGTTTTGTTTAATCTATAGTATATAGAAAATGATGACTATATGGAGAAAATACTTAAAACAGTTCGGGGTGGGGGGCAGTCCTGGAGAATACCTACAGTGCTGCCTAGTCCTTCTTGAATTTTCAACAACACATTACTTTGCCGCATTAAAACAATGGGAAAATTGCTCAAGTACCACTGGGTTTGAGAAATATTATGATGTCTCATTTTTCTGTTTGTGAGCGTTCCTGTGGTATTGAAATAATTTTACATCATGGCATGCCAAAGGAGTTCTGGAAAAGAAACATTAACAATCACTGTAAGTCAACAAGAATATTAGCATATAGTGCAAGGAAATTGGCATTAAGACTTATACAGATCATATTCTGACTTTTTTTTCTTGCAACACATTTGGTGAAATCTTGTTGCTTTGCTGCACATGTGGAAGGCTATGACATTCAGTCACTTCTTGCTGGATTCTTGTGTTTCTGCCAAACAGGATGAAATTCAATAATTTATGCAACTGCTAAAGATTTTTCACATTAGTGTATATGTGGTTATAATCGACTCACACTGGTGGATGTAGAAGATCATGTAAACTGAAATGTAGCATGAATTTTCACTGAGATTTGAAAAGATTCAAACGAAGCCTGGTGATGCAATATGTTTCCACGTGACTGATTGTCTCCAAAATGCAAAAGTAGCAAATACGCCAGCAGCACAGTTGGATGGTAGGCGGATGGCTGTATCTGTTACTGGAAGGAGGCAAGGGATTTGCAGAGATGAAGGCCAACTACCCACCCATCTTGGCCATGTTCTTTCCTTATGTTTCAGCAATACAGCTCATGTTTGTTTTCTCACAATCTGTGTATTCATTTTTGAAGCAACTGCAACTAAAAGGAATTGGGCTTAAAAATTTTTTCCAAGTCATGTCTCTAGCCACTGCTACCAAGTGCATTATGTTGGCGTGGGTTTATATTGCACAGTGTTACACTTTGTTGTGATGCAGGGTTGATCCTACCATGAACCCAAGTGAGGCAACCTTTTCAGTTGACACATGTTGGGAAACAGCAGTGGCAGTTCTTTGGAGAAGTGGCTTTTCCTTTCCTTGCTGTCTCAAAACCCCACACTACCCTAGTGACTTCAGGTGTATGGAGAATCCTATTCTAAAGCAAAGCAAAAGCAAAGTGTTCTGCTTATATACCGCCTCATACCACTTCAAGTAGTCTCTGGGTGGTTTACAGCAGGGGTGCCCAAACGTTTTGTAAGGAGGGCCAGATTTGGTGGCTGAGAATGTGTCGGGGGCCAGTTGCTCCCCGACCCTGACACCCCACTGCAAGCCTCACCCACTGATCCCACCCGCAGGAAGGAAGGTGGGGACCAAGGGAGGGAGGAGGAAGGTGGGGAACAAGGGAGGGAGGAAAGAATGAAGCTGGGGACCAAAGGAAGCACAGGGAGCCATGGCCACAGGTCACCCCTTGGAAGAGGCGATCTGTGCAACCTTGCACCCCCCAAGCTCCCCAGCGGTGGCAACGGCTCACCTGCCAGCCTACCCCAAGCTACTTGGTGGTGGCAGAGGCCTGCTGGCCTGCGCACCCCACACATTCCCCTGCGGTGCCGGTGGCGGCAGACCACCCGTCCGCCCAAGCTTCCCAGTGGAGCCAGTGGCACGGGCTGCCCAATCACTGCCCCGTGCATGCGCCCAACCTCACAATGTTCCCAGCTATGCCGGTGGTGGCGGCCCGCCTGCGTGCCACCGTGCACGTGCGTGACTAGCTTCACAAAGTTCCCAGTGATGCCGGTGGCGGCGGCCCGCCCACGCGCCCAGCCCCACAAGTTTCCTGGTGGTGCTGGTGGTGGTGGCCCACCCCCTCACCTGCCCACCCAGCCCCACAAGCTTCTGCTCATCAGCCAGCCGGCCTGCTCAGCCCCTCAAGCTTCCTGGCGGTGTCAGTGTTGGCGGAAGATTTTTTTTTTAAATGGGGTGAAGGAGGGGGAGGGAGAGGTGGGCCGGCGAGCCGCAGGCAACTCAGAATGGCCTGATGGGCCGGATTTGGCCCCTGGGCCGAACTTTGGGCAGGCCTGGTTTATAGTTTCATTACAGTATGCAGGCTACACATTGCCTCGCCCCAGCAAGCTGGGCACTCTTTTTACTGACCTCGGAAGGATGGAAGGCTGAGTGAACCTTGAGCCTGCTACTTGGGATTGAACCCCAGGTTGTGAGCACAGTTTTACCTGCAGCACAAGCCTTTAACCACTGTGCCACAAGGCTCATTCTGTTACCAGTGGTGTCATAAGATTGAGTTGCAAGTCTTAGTCAGTTGCTCTGCATGGAATGGAGGTGGCACCATCAAGTACAGAAAAGTCCTGACTCATTTAGAAATAGAAGGTTTGGAGAAAAAGAATTATATTCTGGACATGTCAGCAATGCGTTACAACATAATATGTGGCTGTGTTCAAAATACATCCTCTGTCACAGGAAAATGCAAACAGACAATAGATGAACATTATAAAGAAAGAAATAACTCAGGTTATGGTGACCTAAATGATTGCTGAATTATTTTTAATGTCCAGACCATGTGATTATTTTTACTGCTGAAATTTACAACTCAACTCGGCAAATAATTTGTACCACACTTCACACCGAGTGGGAATGTGGATTGGTTTGAACTGAGTATAGGTCTTTTTTTTATATTTATATTTTTTATTTGCGGGGGGGGGGCTTTTTTCTTGACAGAACACTTCAGACTTCTAAATCTCTATTAGCAAAATTCAAATTCTTCTTGGAAGGAAAGAAATAGGCAAATATATGCTTTTATGACAGAAATAAAGATCAGATGACTAATGTAAACATTTTAGCCATTGTAGATTATAGATGAGTCACAGATGTATAGTTCAAAATATATTAGAATGCCATCCTGAAACTTTTAGTTTTATGCTCAAAATACATTATCCAACTGAGGGCTATAAACCCATAAATATAAGATTCATTAAAACTATAGGATGTATCCCATGTGTACACAGCTCTTCCAGCTTTCAAAATGTAATGCTATTGAGTAATATTATTAAATTATTCCATTTTTGTCTTCTTCACATGCTGTTATTCATACAGTATTCTCTACCCAACTTATTACTGGTAATGCTGTGAGCAAATGTCACCTGAACTGTTAAAGCAAGTCTATATCATTAATTAAATTTGCTTTTGGACTTTGTCAGGTTACATGGTTACAACTGAATTAGTTTACACTTTTCTTCATAAGGATTACCAGTGAAAGAATACAGAAAAAAATAGTAGAATTTGTACATTTGTTTGCTTGTTACATTATATTTTAAATATTTCAGACTGGATGAAGGTGAAGGTTCTGGAAAGGGCTTTTGAGTCCACTAGGCCTCAGGCCACAAGTGCATTCTTACATACCAGAAAGCATAGAAGAATATAGTCCAGTTCTCAGAATTTAGAATGTATCACAAATGCAAATATAAATATGCATGTGACAGAAAAGTCAGTCATGCACCAAAAGAACAGGATAATACCCTGAGTACTAACACAAATGTGACACAAAAGCCCATCTGCATGGTAAATCAATTCCCCTCATAGTTAATTTTGGAGATGAATATATGCTCAAAACCTGTCACCAAATTGACTTTCATATTCCCCTAGATATCAGTGTGGCATGGTTAATTTAGAATTGTTGGGGGGGGGGTTGTTGACCCGGGGGATACTTTCACAATAAAGAAATGAAGTCTGCAATCCCAAATAATTTCATTTCATTTCAATAAGATTATTTCCCAGTAGATGGGCTTGAAACCAAGAATTAATAAGGAGAAATCATTCCAGCAATGCATGAGGGTGTCTTGTGGTGGCAAAAAAAAAGTTTCCAGATTGTATAAAAATACAGTGTATTGCAATGATAATAATAATTGATTACCATTAAGTCAGAATTGACTTACTGGAGACCCTTTCCAGGTTTTTCAGAAGTATTTTACTATTACCTTTTTCTTGGGTCACATATTGTGCAGTTTGACAGGCTGACTCTTCTCCTGGAATGAACAATACTAAATTGTACAATGGGGATATGTGTAATGAGGATTTGAACCACTGGTTCTACAGCCAGATACCTAGTCCACTGATATGTACCGATATGCCACATGGAATCCATTTGAAGGGCCTTTTCCATCATAGCCATAGCATAAGGTTACCATGTGAGCTTCCCAAAGTCATGTTTTGGGAGTACAGATGTATAAAGGACCTTGGGCAGTAATCTATGCTCCTGCAGTGCTGGTCGGTCAAACATACCAAAATCAGAATATACCCAGGCTCACTGGAGTTTCAGAAAAGACAGAAAAGTTAGCATTTCAGAAAGCACAGAAAAGTTATAAAATGAATTCCGATAGGTAAATCAATTAGCAATTAAACAGGAAACATTCCTGGGTGAGTGAAGCAAATGTACTGAGGCATAAAAAATACCAGATTTTACTGTTGGGACTGCAGTGTGAGAGGTAATCTATGATATCTCTGTCTAGGGTGGCTGTGCTAAGAGACTGGCTCCAACTGCAAAGAGTGGCTTGGGCTTGAGAGTTCTGGCTTCTAGTGGCAATTTCAGCCAGCTAGGGATTTTTAGGCCTCTGTGAGGGCATAGGAGGAATGGAAAGGCTAAGGTAGAAAGACCATGTCTATTTTAATGTATTTGTTACTTAATTTTATATCACAACTATCCTCTAGTGAGCAGGACCGGCATGTCCATTAAGGCGAACTAGGCAGTTGCCTAGGGCACCAAAATGGAGAGAGGGTGCTGGCTAGCCTGCTGCCCCCCTGCCGCTGGCGCCCACTGCTGGCCACTGCCGTCTGTCCCCCCACCGCCCACCGCCCGCCGCCCCCATGCCCATCACTGCCCGCCGCCCCCTGCCACCCCAACGATGATGACTGACCGCTGCCCCGACCCCTGCTGCCGCCTGCCCGCCTGCCCGCCGCCCCACCTTCCCTCCTGTCCCGCTGCTGCAAATAGTCTTGCGAAATACTTCTCTGTCTGGTAGGCATGTCTCATAATGGATTTTCAGACTCTCGCAGCTATAATGCTCTCAGAAGTTACAAACAGAACTTGTAAGAATTGTCCATACAATATTCAGTTCAGTTTAGGAGCTCAGTAAGCTTTCAACATTAATTTCTCCTATCAGTATTAAAGTGCAATAATTTATATAGTGGAGCATTTCTGACCTCTGTTGCACTCTCAGATCTTACAAATCTATTTCCTAAGTAAAATAGTCCAGATGGCAAAATAAAATAAAAATAAAATATGACTTTAAGTCCCAGCATGTGGTTCAGACTTAGGCCCAAAATACGGGACTCCCTAATGGCTTCACAGCTACTGGAAATCCGTTTAAAGCCAGCCATGTAGAACAAATTATAAATGCTCATTTTTTTTACATATATAAAAAAGAGTTGTTATCTCCATTTTGTTTTCTTTGCATGCTTCATGATACTGATATTTTCAAATGCTCCTCAGTTGTTCACAGTGCTTTAGATCTCATAAATTTAAATAATCTTGTTAAATGAGTTAGGGGCCAGTACGTCCACCAGATCCTGTAGTTACAAAAACTACTGGAATGGTGATGTAAAAGCAATAAAATCAAAAACATAGAAAGCCGAAGATTAACAAAAAATAAGCTATCTGCTAATCAAAATACATAATTCATTAATCCGTTCTGGAGGTCTAGACATAAGTCAAACATGACTTAAGTCAGATGAACTTTTCCCATAGAAAGTAATGGGGAACTGGATTAATCCGTTCCAGACAATGAAAAATACCCCTGAAAACAGCAATTTAACACAAATTTGACTGTCCCCCCAACACACACACACACACACACACACACACACACACACACACACACAAGCCAGTGGTTCTGGAAAGTCTCCCTCCAAAGGTGCAACACTCCCACCCTTCTGTACGTGTGGTGGCCAGGCTGGTAAGAGCTCACCCGGGAGGGAGAAGGCTGGCCATGGCGCTTGGCCGACCCATCTGCCACAGGTCTCTATGCGCTGCAAAACATGAGCCCCTCCATGCTCAGCACCAGTGCAACCCTCGGCCTCCTCCCAGCCCGCTCCCCTCCATCGGCCAAGGCCCCCCAGGAGGGGGAAGGTGCTCAGCCTCCTTGCTTGGACCGACTAGGTGCAAAATGGCGCAGGCCTCCTATCTCTTGTGCAGCCGCTATTGAACCTCAAGGTGCGTTCTGCTCTCCTTATGAAGACACTTTCCTGAAGATCCACTTTCCATCCCCAAGGAGGCACCTTCGGATCAGGGTGGCTGGAGGCTTGATGAGAGGGCCCTCCCCCCCATGCATCCACATACGCACATGAACACACCCTGACAGAAGTTTTGAGAAGATGAACAGGAGGGAGTGCCTTCTTCATGGCAATAAGGAGCTGAGGGGGACCCTCACAGGAGGCTGCCAGCCCCACAGGGAGGAGGGAGAGTCATCTCTTGGCAGGCACTCCGTGCCCCTTTGTGCCCGACTCCCCCCCCCACACACTTTGACCTTTTTTTCCTGAGCCCACCCTTTCCTTTTCTGGCCCTTGGGGCTGTGGGGGGGGAGGAGAGGAGGCATGGACCAGGCTGAGTGCCAGCAGAGGTCACCTGTGGGGGGGCACTTGCTGGTCTCCCAGAGGATAGCAGGAAATGGGCACCCTGACACCTGGAGCAGGGAACCTCTGGCCAAGATGGGGAGGGCCCCAGCTGCACCGCCCTCCCCGGGGTTCGGCTCAGGCCCCCTCCCGCATCCTAGGACCCCACCCCCTTCCAGCGCTACTCTGTTAAGCAGAAAACCGAATGGGCCTCCCCGCTCCTGCCGCCGCAGTGAGACTCCCCACACAAGCCAAGGATGACGCCATCGTCTCCCTCCCAGTACCCAAGGGGCAGGGCCGGCTGGGCAGGCTGCTCCTGCTCCTGCTGTGTAATGGAGAAGGCCCATGCTGGCCAGGGCCGCCTGGGGGGTGGGTGGAGGGAGCCGAGCCCTCTCCCCTTCTCACGCACCGCCCCCCACCGGCCCTCCTGCCACTGCCCGTTGCCCAAGACTCAGCGCCTACCCTCCTCGAGCAGGGCAGGCAGGGGGAGGGCGGTGCAGCTGAGGAAGCAGTCCCCGCCGAAGAGCGCCTGCTGCCAGATGGTAAGTTGGAGCAGGAGCGCCTCGGGGTCGTGTGGGGGCGGTGGGCAGCAGCTCGACCGTGCACTTCTTGGCCCAGCATGGGCAGCCACCCTTCTGCGTGGCCACGGCAGTGCGGTGCTTCTGGCGGCCCAGCTGCAGTGCCATGGAGGTGTCGCCTGCCGGAGCCCCCTTAGCCCGCAGCCCCCGCGCCTCCACCACCGTCACCTGGATGCTGAAGCTGCCACCACCGCCGCCAGAGGAGAGGAAGAAGGGCCTTCTTCCTCTCCTCCGGCGGTGGCGGCGGCGAGGCCAAGGAACAGCTCCGGGTGCTCAGAGCTGGCCTCGCCAAAGCCAGTGGTGGCGGCTTCGGTGAGGCCAGACCCAAGCTCCCAGCCCTTCTTCCTCTTCACTGGAGGACAGAAAGAAGGCAGGAGCAGTCTGGAGGCAGCAGCTGGGATGGTGGGTCCTGGCTGCTGCCAGATTCCGGGGCCTTGTGCCGGGGCTCCGAGACATAAGTTGGAGCCCCATGGCACAAGTCAAACAGACCCCTAGTGGACGCAAGTCAAATATGCCTCAAGTCAAGCCACACGTAAGTCAAGGTTGTACTCTAATACTAAATACAAATAATACTAAAACTGAATGCTATGACCTGCATTCAGTTTGGAGGATGAATGTATGTCTTTCTCTTTGCATTTTTCACTCATTTCTCTGAGAAAGCTCTGGGTGCTTCCCTTCTCACACCAAACACTCAGCACAGTCATTGCTGTTCAAATGCAGTTGATACATACTTTACAAACTCCCTACACTAGCATTTAGAATCTGTCAATGAATTAGTGCTTGAAGATATGAATAATTGTTTTAATGAAAATTTCACCTCTGCACCACTTTTCTATGAGTTCATTGTGAATGTAATTAGGTCTGCCACAGTCATCTCCCTGTGAGCCTGCAGATAAGGTGTAAAAATATTTCTTTCACCATAATCCTTCTGCTTAAAGATGATAGGGAAGGCACAAATGAATATAATACCATTAATGTTCTCTATGAACTGGAACCTTTTAAATCATAAACTATTGTATATTGTCTATCTTAGTCTAATGTTGATGCTGTTTCACAGTACATGAACATATTTTTAAAAGGCAAGCCTAATGAAAGCCTCTAGAGTGAAAAATGTCTGTGACTGATTTTCATCACGTTACATAACATGAACTTTGATGAGCTCTTTATTTGACGGTCTGATAAAGTGGATCGTCAAATACATGCATGTTCCTCTTTCATTCAATAGGATTTACCCTTAACTCTAGAACTTCTCAGTTCTTTGCATATTTAAATGAAATTTGGAATTCTGGTGCTGTATGTAATTAACTGTAGACTTATGTTATTATTTTCCTTTAAAAAAAAACAAAAAACATCTCCATCCAAAGCCTTTCCCTTAAGACCTAGTCCATAAGTGTTTCTACTTAAAATGATCTGTCTTTCCCCTTTAAGAGCTGCCACGTACCATTCTGGAACAATGGTAGGGAATGCATAGGGGGCACACTATGCATTCCCCCTGGAGCCTCTGCTTCCCAATGCCATTGTAGGTGCAGAAAACAAAGGAAGGGAACTGGGGAAGCGGGGAATGGAGAAAATAGAATAGCATTGACACTAGAGATGGGCACGACTCAGCGAAATTTTCGTTTCTGTTTTTGTTTTTTTGTTTTCATTAGGTAACGAAACGAAAATGAAAATTTTTCAAAAACAAAACGAAAACGAAAACAAAAACAAAAATTTTTGCTGTGTTTTTCGTTTTCGTTGCGGCAAACACATTGAACTGAAAAGAATGTTAACGAAACAGAATTTTTTCGTTTTTGTTTTCATTCTTCGTTTTCATTAGGTAACAAAACGAAAATGAAAAATTTGCGGAAAAACCCAACAAAAACGAAAACGAACTGAAACGGACCCCTAAACGACCAAACGAAAAACGAAAAACAATTTTTTGAGTCGTGCCCATCTCTAATTGACACACACATACACACAGAGAGAAGTGATGTTTTAAAAATCATTTCCCATGATCCTCCACAGCGAATCAGGGGAAGGACTTTGGAGGGTGCCCTCCTGGCACAGTAGGGTCTCCACAGCAGTGAAGCTTGCTGCTGCTGCTTTACGACAGCATAAGTCTTGCCTCTTAACTGAATTATCCTAACTGAATTATCGTCACTGAGCACATACAGTTGGGTGGGTTTGAGTTGTTGTTGTTTTGCTTGCATTCCTTTAAAATAAGTGTTTGTTTGTTTGTTTGCTTGCTTGCTTATTAGATTTTTATATCACCCATCTGGCAGCAAGGTCACTCTGGGCAGCTGGACAGTAAATTGGGGCTACGGAGGAGCCCTCAAGCCACTACCTCCCCTTCGCCCAGATCTCAGCACTGAGCACAGTGGCATGCTCCGAGCAGAGGGGGAAGTGCCATGGCAGTGAGGGGAAAGGTTGCATGTCCACTGAAAGGGCTCTGCATGCCACCTTTGGCACCCATGTCATAATTTGCCAACACTGATATATTTTATATTTATTATTATAATGTTTCCCTAAAAGTGCTAAAATAGAATTATGATTATAGCAGAATTATTATGATTTTCATTTTGATGTAGTATTTTGCATTAGTGTCAATGTACAAATAATTTGTTATGGTAACTTGCGACTTGACAGTACTTTAATGTGATTTTTTTTAAAAAAATGTACTTTTATTTAACTATTTTATAAGCAAATTTTCTGCTAAACCAATGGTCCTCAATGTGTCCTTTGGTAGAAGCACAAAAATTGCTCACTTTTTCCTCACAGCATTTAAGAATATTTATACTTAGCCTTACATTGTGTGAGAGATGTGTACCAGCAGGTACCACAGAGAGAGAACAAGATAATATCAAAGAGAATGTTTGAAAATGGTAATTTACTTTTGTTGTGGAAAAGAAAGTAACAGCTATTGACTTAGAATGGGAGCCATCCTTGCAAAACTAGAGCAGCAGTGTTGGCAAGTGAGGCTATCATTACTATACAAATAAAATCTAAGCCCCCAGTTTTATTTCCAATAAAATTGATTTTTTTGGTCTGTAGCGTTGTCATCACTTCTGAGAACGAGAAAGAAAAATCATGCCTTTTGAGCTAGCAATGATGTATCCTGTTCTGTTTTCCCACCTAAAAAAAAATCCAGGTAGGCATTTAAGGTGCAATATGCTTTAAGGAAGGCATTCATAAACAATTAATTGTATTCTGTGGCTATTTTCTTGCAAAAATCCATGCTTTCAAAAGAGAGTCTTATACCAAAAATAGTGATTCAGTATTTCTGTTATTATGGGTGTACAATGCCCAAAAATTATGTTGAAAAAAATATACTATATGAATTATGGGAACACATTTATTTATTATTTATTTATTTATTTATTTTTCGCACTTATATACCGCCCTATTTCCCACAAAGGGGACTCAGGGCGGTTTACAGCAATAAGATAAAACAGATAAAATCAACCAGACAACTAAAACAGGAGTATCCAAGAATAAATAGGCGGGTTTAAAAAAAAACATATTTCCTATAGTATTGTTTTGTTATTTTTAACCTTTCTTGCAAGCCTGAAATCATTTTGAGATTTTGCTGTCTGGCAAACTCTTTACAATTATTGGTTACTCATTTGTATTGTGATTTGGTGATTTCTTACACCCATCCTTTTTGAATCTTAGCTCATTTGAAAGCTCTTTATTCATCCACCCCGTCTTCTTTATATTTCTCTCACTTTTCTTTATTTGTGATTGTGCTTAAAAAAAAAACTGTGCTGCTTATATACCACCCCATGGTGCTTAATGAACTCTCTGTGCCTCATGTCACAGTGGTTAAATGCTTGTACTGCAGCCAAAACTGTCCTCACGACCTGGGGTTCAATCCCAGGTAGCAGGCTCATGGTTGACTCAGCCTTCCATCCTTCCAAGGCTGGTAAAATGAGTACTCAGCTTGCTGGGGGGGGGGAGGGCAATGTGTAGCCTGCATAATTAAATTGTAAAAAAAAAACAACCACCCAGAGAGTACTTGAAGTGCTATGTGTGTTGTGTCATTACAGTCGTGACCGACTCTTTGTGACCCCATGTCCATGGAGTTTTCTTGGCAGGAATACTGGAGTGGCTTGCCAGTTCCTACTCCAGGTGCCTACAGCGCCTGGTATTCCCTGGTGGTCTCCCATCCAAGTACTAACCAGGGCCGACCCTGCTTAGCTTCTGAAATCAGGCGAGATCAGATGTGCTTAGGGCAGCTAGTGCTATAGGGCGGTATATAAGCAGAATACTTTGCTTTGTATGGTTCACAATTTAATTATGCAGGATCTACATTGCCTCCCCACCCCCCAGTGAACTGAGTATTCAGTTTATAGCCTTGAAAGGATGCAAGTCTGAGTGAACCTCAAGCCTGGGTGGTGAGCAGCATTTTGACTGAAGTGTTGAAGTTTAACCTCCGTGCTACAAGGCTGAAGTATCTCATCTTTAGGAAACTCCCATCCATCATTAATTCCTTTCCCTTTGAGTATTTCTGACTGTGGGATAGGACTTATTTCCTTAAACTTATTGATAAGAGTCTTCCTGAAATCCAAAGTAGTCAGCACACAATTCCCAGCTGTCCCTTGCTAAGAACTGTATAACAAATTCCAAGTGGCTGTGGGCACTTCTACCCCAAATTCCCTCTAGTTCCATCTTGCTTGTGAGTTTTTCCCTTTTAGTTTGGATCAGTTTTGTGAATTGATCCTCTTGTGAATTGATCACACAGAGTTTCCTGTTTTGTGATATTTTACCATTATTTAAATTTTAAAAAAATATTAAATAAAGGAGGTAGTAAAAACTGCGAATTCCTAATGCACTTGATTCCATTTGGTGGGGAAAACCCACATTTTGAAACCTCAGCATAGTTTTGGAAATATCTGAATAAAATGGCAACATGGTTTCAGTGGTATCTTAGTGGAATGACCAAATTTTATATGCATTTTATATGGCTTCAACTTCATCTACACATATATATACCTAATGCATTTTAGGGAAAATGAAAGTATGACCACCTTCCCTGCACCCCAGGATGGGTCTAATTTAACCTCTAGGTGTTTAGTAGAGAGTGAGAAAATAGTCACATTGTCTACACATCTGCAGCTACAGGCACAGTTTATCAATGTAGGAAAGATCTTGGCTTGTGATTTCCTTCTTACCATTTTCCTATTCCTAGTGATGCTTTCAAGTCGTTGTTTTGCAATGACATCACTCATAGTCTACATAAGGAAAAGAAAAGCAATTGTCCAAGTTATGTCGCGTTATCAATGTTGAAGACCATGAATCTGAACAATTTTATGTCCAGAATATGCAGACAGGGTGTGTGCCACTATGTGCCAAGGCATCCTTCCTCCAATCCCTTGGTGGAAAAGAGGTTTCTATGCCGAGGCAATGGTGACAACAATGTCCAGCTTACACACCACAGTATACTTATTGAGATGCCTTGTTGCTCACATACAGGAGAGGGCAACTTATGGCCTCTGGGATATATGCAGCCCTCTGGGGCAAATGCATCTTCTAGCACCCTTGCCTACTCCAAAGTACACCCTTTCCCCAAAAAAGCTTGGAGGAGAATGCACAGAAATCTCCTTGTGCTCTCTAGGAGACCATTGAGAATGTTTTCATGTTTTGAGGGCGAGTACTGTCAGTACTTCTGACCCCTACATTCTTCTCTGGGAATCAGTGAAACTCAACTCCAAGTGTTGTCATTTCTACTTTTAAACGTAATATAGTATTTACTAGAGGAACAGAAATGATAGCAAATTCACCTGTGCTCAGAAGAAGCCAAGCAGTCGAAAGCCTGACAATTAAGTAAACCTAAGAAGAGATTAAAAGGGAAAAAAATACATACATATCATAATGGACTTTTAGGGATTTTAAATTTAATTGATTCAACTGCAGAGATTTATAAATGTATTTAACCACTCCAGTTAAAATCAGTGGGACTTGAATGGGCTTAACTTTGGCTTGATCATACTTCTTTCAATTAAGATTGCATGTTTTAGCATTATACTTTTTTGCCATATCTGAAAAGCTGACATACCCATATGGCAAGATTAAGAACTACAGCAAGTACCAAGCTGATTTTTTTTTCATATGGCAATTATAAATATTCTAGACTAGATGAGATCTGTTCTGAGCAGCTTTTTAAACTGAGTTTTATTTAGTGGTGTGCATCAGCTTTGGGAGAAAAATGTGTACAAATGAAGCAAAGCAGGGATATTGGTGCTTTATCCGGGCAGGTACTGGGCAGATCAAGAAGCTCCAAGTCATGCTCAGGGACATTATGGCAGTCCTACATAACATTGAAGTTTGCTATGATGTTTTGGGGAATAAAAATGTTGTACTCTGTGCCAGTTGCTGTTAGTAAAAGAAGGAGGCACCAAAGCAAATGGAGGTAGATAGATCAAGTCCTGAGAGCCAAAACATCTCCTGGAAATTCTAATTGCTGAGCCCTGAGGACAGTTGAAATTGGCCTCACCAAAAGCTAATTTTTCTCTTCACATGGGTATATGCATTCAGCCAACAGCCATTTTTCATTCAGGCTTGGCAAGGGGAGGATACTGTGGAGCTTGTTAGCCTGGCCACATCCCAGAATATTCTCCCTTTTTATTCTCGACAGCTGTGTTGACCTTTCTATCTATGTGAATGTGGGATGGATGTCTTACTGACATTCTTGTAGGCACTTTAAATTGAGAAGTAAAAGATTCTTCCTCCTTCTCCCACTATTTTCCTCTCTCTATATATAGCTGTTTCTCCAACTGTTACTGGCCTTTACAGTTTTGTTTTTGTTCATTTGTTTGTTTGCTTGCTCTAGTTTCTTGTCTAAGTTTCAAACAGGATGACTGTCAAATGCACAGCATTCTGAACTGGGCTAGGTAGGTAGTGAGCACTATTGGGCAAGCCAGATACTGATTGAGGACATTGGGTGGGCAGGTACTCCAGCACCAAGAAAGCCATTTCATTTTTTTTAATTTTTGCCCATTTGTCCCATTATTTTTACTGTTTGCTGAACTGCAGGATTGCCACAGAAGATGCTGAGTCTAAATGCGACCCTGCTGTTTATTTCCACACTACAAGGCAGCCTCTTCTGTGCTAATGATAAAGGCAGAGGCAGTTAATTTAAGCAGCTTACCCCTATATTGTTGGTGCATGCTATACACACTCATTCTATGGGGATCCCATTTGGAGCTTAATAACTCTTCCCCCTGAAAACCAAACCTCTCCAAATTTTGGAGGGTTATAGAGAAATGCTTGAGGAAGCTACCCCACCATTTCGATGGAAAAACATGGCTGTGATCTGTATTTTTGAGTACATAATGTTTTATTATGTTTACGTACTCAAATATACATTTTGCATTCATCACCAAAACTGCAGAGGAGCTTCATCAGGCTCTTCTCTATAAGCCCCCAAAATTTGGAGACGTTTGGGCTTCAGGGGGCCTAGTTATTAAGCTCTAAAGGGGGTTCCCCTTGAAGAAAATGATTCTAATTGAGTCAGGAAGCCATTAATTGCTTGCCCATGGGGGACTATTATCGATAACGGTAACGACAATTACTCTGCTCCAGCTCCAACCCGACCCGAAAAAAGAAAAATTTGGTCGAGTTTTTCGTTGTTGTTAATGGCATTGTGGGCTCGCGCAATGCCATTGCCAACAAGCAGCACAGAAAAAAAGTTTAAAAAAAAACCCGATTCCCGGCCATAAAAGCAGGCGAAAATATGCCTGCCTGAGTGAGGGCACCTACCAGAGAGGGGTGGTTTCTGGGGGGGTCCCCGGCCTTCCCCCCCTCTCCTGTCCTGGGCTGCACTGGTACCAGGCTGGGGCGGCATCTTCTTCATCTCCATTTGCCATGCGGTGGGGGGGATTCAAAATGGCGACCACAATATTTATTTTTAAATCGTGGTCCAAAAACCCACCAAAGCACCACAGAAACATTTGAAAATTAGGTATTTTAAATGCCTGGTTTTTTATAGTAGCAGAAGTGGGTTTTTCTTGCAATAAAACGTCTCCATTGATTTTATTTTATTTTATTTTATTTTTATTTTTTTACACCTGCACATGCGCAATGATGGGCTGGCCATGGGATGGGACCATGCAAATTTTTTGACCCATTCCACCAATGACATGGCCAGGTTTTGACTGAGACTTCTGGATGTGCCAGAGGGCATAAAAGCCCACTAACCCTACCCAAACCCTAACCCTAACCCTTACCCTAACTCATACGCCAGTACACTGTCCTTCTTAGTGTGTCAGAGGCACCCAGAGGTGCAGCCCACTAACCCACCCTAACCTTAACCGTAACCCTAAGCCTAGCCCTTACCCTAACCCCAACCCTAACCCAGATCCATACACAAGTACGCTTCCCTTCTTAGTGGGTCAGAGTAGAAGCACCCAGAGAGGTGCCTCCCACTCCAGAGCCCACTACCCTTCCCCTACCCCTAACCTGTACACCAGTACGCAAGTACGCTTCCCTTCTTAGTGAGTCACAGGCACCCACACCCAGAGAGGTGCCTCTGCCACTTACCCCCCAACCCTAACATAATGTAATGTATGGTACGCGGAGGCTACACGTTACACTTCCCTTCCCTTCTTAGTGGGTCAGAGGCACTCAGAGAGGTGCCTCCCAGAGCCCACTTACCCCAACCCCAACCCCAACCCAAACGACAAACGGAAACGACAAATTTTTGAAAATTTAACGACAAACGTAAACGACCCGAAACGGACCCGTTCCGACAAACGACAACTCGAAACGTAATTTTTTCTGGTGATGCCCATCTCTAGTTCTGAGAGTTCTTCAGCGAGTTTTTTCAATAGGACCTAGAAATTTGTACTCATTCAAGGTAATAAGATATTCCTAGACTATTTGTTTATCAGTCTCCAGCTTTGATCCTATTTCTTCCACTTGCCCTTCACATTAGTCTGGAGGGTCATATTCTCTCTTTTGGGAGAAGACTGTGCTAAAATAGGAATTGAGTACTTCTGCCTTTTCTTTATCATCTGTTATTTTTACATCTTCATTCATTAATTGAGGCACTGTTTCTTTTCTCTGTCTCTTGCTACATACATACCTGAAAATGGTTTTCATTGTGTTTAGTGTTTCTAGCTAACTTCTGCTCAGTCTATGCTTTTGTCTTCCTAATGCCATTGTCTTTATTATTATTACTTATTGCATTTATATCTCATCCATCTAGCCAATTGGCCACTTTGGGTGGTTACTCTGTATGGCTACTCTCTACTCTTCCTTTGGGGCCTGCACTTCCTTCCACTTCCTATACCTGTATATGTCTTTTATCCCCCAGTTTCTTGGTGAAGTTTTTTTTGAAGCCATTATCGACTTTTTTGGTGACTCCCACTTTTTGTTTTATTTTTGGAATTGTTCATATTTATGCCTTTTAAATTACCTTTTTCTTTTAGAAACATCCACAATTTCTTGAACTCCTTATCTTGTCAGGATCTTCCTCCAAGGGACCTTAATAATCCTTGTTCTCATTTTATTAAAACTGGCTTTTTAAAAATTTAGCATATATTCCCTTGAAATCAAGAATTCTAGTAGAATAGTCACTCTCACTCAAAGTTCCCCTTACTACAACTCCCTCCACCAAATTGTCTCTATTGGTTAGAATCAAGTGAAGTACAGTATATGTAGCCATCTGTTTTCTTTACTTTTTGTAGGACAAAACTAGCAGCCACACAAGTCAGAAAATTCTTGGAGGGGACATACTTGGCAGAATTTGCTTCCCAGCAGATGCCAGGATAATTGAAATTACTCATCATGTCTACATTGTTGTTCTTTGGATCCCAGTTTGTTTTTTAAAACTTTCATCCACCTTGTTTCCTTGATTGAGTGGCTAGTGATACACCCCAATGTCCATGTTCCTTTTATTTTTCACCCCCAACTACATTGATTCAAATGCTCTCAATGGGACAACCAATCTCCTTCTCCTGTGTTTCTGTGCAGGGATGTGTATTTTTGATATAAACTTTAACTGCTCTTCCCTTTCTATTCTTTCTATTCCTTTTGAAAAATTTACTCCCTCAATTTCTGTATTGCAGACTGTGACAAACCCTGCAGACAAGAGTGATGAATATACAAATCACCAGCCAATCCCAGCAGGAGGGTGGGGAATGGTAGGATATAAAAAGGGTGGGGCCTATGCAGTTAGTTCAGTAGAGTTAAGTTGAAGTTGAGAGTGAGTGCTGGGGGGGCACTGTTCTCTGAGAGTTCTGTCAGGCAGTGAGGGCTATACTGTTTACTAGGTATTTAAGGCAGGGAGGCTTGTGGAGCTGATTAGATCTGTTACAGTATATGTTAAAGGCAACACATACCAACCTCAGATATTGTTATAGTTATTATCTTCTCAATAAACTTCATCATTGTTTTATTATATATCTCTGAGTCAGTCCCAATTCATGAGGCGACGAGTTTAAAAGGTGGCAGCATTACTAAGTAAATAAAAGGTGGCAGCGGTACCATTCCCATCACAATTCAGCCTCTGAAAAGGGGGATCGTCACACAGTCATGAGAGTCATCCCATCTGGGTTCAATTATTCCTTTTAAGTCATATTTACCTTCCTGAACTAAGATTTCTAGTTCTTCTATGCAATAGTCCATAAAGAATGATGATTCTTGATCGACACTGAACAGCTCCACATGATTTTTTTTGTTTTGTTTTTGCCATGGTTAGCAGTCATATCAAAAGCCAGGTTAACCTGTGAAACAGAAAATGAATTGGATAACTTAGGTTTGTGAAAACATCGAGAGAAATGCATTTGCCAGGAGTCACAATTAGGGATGGGCACCAAATGAAAAATGAAATACTGATTTGTCAGTTCATTATATTAAAAAAATGAAATGAAGCAAAATGAAACAGGGAAGCAGCATTGTGTTAGCAATGAAACAAATGGGCTTTTTTTGTTTAAAACAAACTGATTTGTTTCTTTGTAAAACAGCTCACCTGGGTTGTAAGGGCACCAAATGGGGGGTGTCCTTCCTTGGATTCTCCCCTTGAAGCTCTCCCAATTAGGAGAGGTTTGGGGTAAAGGGGGCCAAGTTATTCAACTCTGAACAGGCGTCCCTGAGAAAAAAAATGTAATTTAAAAGTATTTGAAAATATCTAGCAGCGTCTAGCAGCATGGAAATGGCAGGGGAGCTTCCTCAAGCTCTCCCCTGTAACCCCTTGAAATTTGGAAAGTTTTGGGTTTCAGGGAATGAAGTTATTAAGCTCCAAAGGAGGTGCGGGAGTACTTAATGGAAGGTGTGTGTCTGGTTTGCATTACCAATTGTAGGGTTAATTTACAGCTTCTCCTCAGCATGCCAATCCACACTCCTTCAATTAAGTACCCCACAGCCCCTTTGGGGCTTAATGACTCCATTCTCTGAAACCCTAACTTTTCCATATTTCAAAGGGTTCCCTAAAATTGCTTGAGGAAGCTAGCCCTGTTACATGGCTAGCCCAGATACATGGCTGAGATCGGTATTTTCTACAGCATATTTTTCTATGGTGTAGAAAATACTGATCCCATTCCCCTTTCTTCCCCAAGATGACATGGGTAGCTTCCTCAATCAATTTTAGGGGGGCCTTTGAATTTTGGAAAAGTTAGGGTTTCTGGAGGCAGAGATATTAAACTCCAAAGGAGGTGGAGGGGTACTTAATTGAATGAGTGTCTTC